>VZTE01006242.1:17123-29743 GCA_013397775.1 Eulacestoma nigropectus | reverse complement strand
CCTTTTAATTTTTTTGGTTCCCCCTTTCCCCCCCCTTTTTTTTTTTTTTTCCTGCTATCAGTATGAAAACTATTGTTTCAACATTAGAGTTTTTTTGTGTGTGCAAAGTGCTGATTGTGTTTTTGACTGTATGGACCTGAAAATGTGGGTGACTCAACATCTAATAATTACCATTCGTGCTCAGTGAAATTTTAAAAGTGTATTTTTTGAAAACTATTCAAATTATTTTCCACCTTTCTGATCCATTTTTCTCTCCAAATGGCCAATTATAATTTATTTTTATTATTATTGAGCAATATATTCATCACTTAGAATTCATCTCTTTCTGGTTTGCAGAAGCTGAGGCTGTAAATCTGGCATTTGCTCATAGTTGCTGTGTTAACTCTGTTAAACTAATTTCATAAATAGATTTAATTAGTTAAAGGTAGTGCAAAAAAGGGAAAATTCCTGCTGATTTATAGTTAGTTAGCAGGAAAAGAGCATAATCCACACAGAAAATAAGAAAAAGAATCCAGATTAAAGAGACCCATGAGGGATAGCAACTTGATGATGTCTTGTGCTGTAATTTTGTATATGAGCACAGAGAAAACAAGAGAACAGTGATTATTTTCACTTATGCTGTTGTTGAAGACATCAGCACTATTTGGCTTAGGCTGTATTATGAAGCTAAATATTTATTTCTAAAACAAAAAAGAAAGGTGGGAAAAACCATGTAAGATGAATCCTAGAACAGATTCACTTGTCATGCATGCTTTCCTATGTAGCCTTATGGACAGTTAAGTAAAGTTCAAGCAACCTGAACTTACATTTCTGAGAACAGAATTAGGAGGCAAAACTGAGGCTTTAATGGAGGCCATAATTAATGTTCATGTTGTCTGAATAGGTTTTATTTTGACAGGATCATTCAATCCAGAAGCACATTTTTCCCCAAGGACATTTGTCCTCACCCACAGCTGAGGAAAAGGATAGAAGTATACTTGCCTTCTCCCTCTTCTTAACTTCCCAGTTTAGATGTGAACTTTTGTTGACTTTAGTCTACTTTTCTCTCCTTTTGTGGGCAAAAATAGAGATGCTTTCACTGTGAGGTCAAGAGCATTTCTCTAGAGGCTCCCAACATTACACTCCTTTCTTATTTACTGCTTGATCCCTTCGCAGGGGAGGGTTCCCCCTCAAAAATAACTCTTCTTTCCTAAAACTTTGTTCTTTTGAAATTGCTCAGTTTTAACACAGTAATAACAATAGTATTTGCACAGTTTTTAGGATGGTGAGTACCGACAATTTCTCATGAATTGCATGTAGCACTTATTAAAAACTTTATTGCAGAAACTTCTATACAATACAATTCATACATTACACTGAGCTACATAACTAGTTCTCATCTATAAGATGAGATACAGTCTTGCATATATGTAATATATTACTCTATTAATATTTTGTGGTGATTTTGTTCACCATTTATTTATATTTCAGTCAGTTGAAGTGTGACACTGACATGATTTTGATGCTGTGGTTCTGATCAGGACCTGTGGTAGCATGGGTGTGCATCTTTTCAGTTTCTGCTATGAGTATTCAAGTCTCTATATCAAGCTTTAGAGACCCATCGACCTCTGAAATTGCTAACACCTAATACAGGAGCAAAGAGAAACCTCTTGTCAGGAGTCAGAACAACCCAATGACCCACAGTGAAACACTGTGTACACTTCGAGAAATGACCAACAGGTTTAGTTTTATCATTCCTTTTCTATTCCTTTCGACACAGCCAAAACTTGGAATGGTTTCTTAACATTTACTTTAGGGAATAAGTCCATAACTTTAAAGAAAATTTTATGTTTGACACGCGTTTACTCTTTGCAAGCTTTATTATTATGCATTTTTTATTGCTCATTGTACTCTGCAAAAGTACTAAACTTCTGTACCATCTATTTTTATTTGGTATTCAATTCTACATAGTTAAATCAGTAGTATTGTATAAACATAATACAGAGTCTTCCATCAATTTTTCAAATCTATTGATGTCCTAAAGATTTATTTTCAGTCCCACTTAGTTAGGAAACATAGTAATAAATACAAACTGAATCTATTGGCACATAGACTATTTTCATATAAGGTGGAGAAACAGAAATCTGATTATTTGCATAATTATAGAACTAATTTTTATGTAATAACTTGCTTCTGTTTCATTAAAGAAATCAGTGTAAGATTATTCACTTCATCAGTCATCATTCAGTTCCACTTTTTAAGAAAACACAGTGCACTCTTTTTCCAGTCCTACCTTGAATCCTCATATTATTGTAAATTGCAAAGGAAAATTTCATATATGCCACCAAGATGGAGACCTTGCTCGCTTTTGTTAAAAAATAGTAAGTCGTTGTAAGTTTTACAGGCAAGACTTCAGTTTATGAGATCTGTAGTTTCTACAGGAAAAAAAAGACATTTGCTGGTTTATATTATTCATGGTGATTGCCTATACAAAGGTTAAATAAATATCTCTGCCCTTTTATTTAGTCTGTAGAAGTCCAAGCTAAGACTTAATCTATTTAGGTGATAAATAGATAACTGCAATGCCAGCCACAAGTTCTGGGAAGAAATTATTACACTGGACTGTTAGCTTCTTTTTTTCCCACTTCTTGAGTTTCTCTCATTCCATAGTAACATTAGAGAAAATAAAAAATTCCCATTTCTAGGGTATTTTGGTGTTTACTTTTCTTCTGCGTTGGAATATAAGTGGAAAACTTTATAGGGAGGAAAATAAAAAAAAAAGAAAAGGAAAAGGTCCAACCTCTCAAGGTTCAGTAGAGTGATGGCACATCTTTTGAAGGAAGCTGGGAAGTGACTTTATGGTAATGTATGGATATGGTATTGGAAAGGCAAAGATGCTCTAAGGTTCTAAAGAAGCTCTTTATTATGCCAGATACAAACACGACAAAGACTGTGGCTGGAAGAGGACACAAAAAAAACAAAGGAAGAGGGAAATGCAGGAGCAGTCTGCCATCTCATAGGACTCTTTGCACCTTATAGGAAGGAATGTGACCTACTGATCAGAAATGGAGTTTGGGGATTAAGTGGAAAAACTGCCTGAAAACAGGGAAGTAGGTTTATATAGGACCTAAGGGTTCCTAACACAGAGATGGAAAAATTAAATGGCATTTTCTGAGTGTTAAGTTCATAAAAAATGTGAGGGAAATATCATCTCTCTTCTCATTTTTATTCAAAAGTGCATGTAATTCTGCAAAAAATGTTTGAATAAAATATGAACTATTTATGCCAGTACATGGGCAAGAATTTAAAGGATCTTAGATCTATCATCCTTTCAGACCTTAAAATAGACATATAATGTCAACTAATTGGAGGAAGTCCCAAAGAGAACAAAACCAATCAGAGCTCCAGTTAACCTGACTTACAGAAATCAATTCGCTCAGAGTTATTTGTTATAAAGAAAATGGTGGAAAGAGGGGTAGGAGAGGAGTATGGAGTACTTTTAGAAGTAGATGATATCAGTTAGTAAAGGACAATTACGTTCAGAGTAACTGTTCACAGCAGGGGAGTAGTATCATCCTGGTATCAACCACGAATCAGGGAAGAACTTTCAGGTGGAAAGTTAGACATTAGAAAAAAAAAAACCAAACAAACCCACTACATAATTTAAAACAGAAAAAAACCCCCAACTCTCCAATGGCATGGGCAGTGAAACTTAGAGAGTTCTTTGGAGCCTTGACTTCAAGGCAGCTGTTATTATGAATGACACAGACATAGGAGATTCTCCCTTTGGACAGAAGATGTAAGTTATACTGGAGTTCTCTGCAGTTCTGATGTAGGAAAAAAGCAGAAAAAAGCATGGGCTATTCACACTTACCAAGAAAAGAGCTGTGTGTCTATGAGTCTTTTCCAACCTAATTGATTCTGTATGATTCTGAGAGAAAAAAAACTCACTGTGTTATTCCAATGTAATAATATTAAAAAATAATAGTTTTCTGGAAATCCTTTGTTTTGTCTGACTTTTCTAGTCACAGTCTCATAATGCCATCATCACCCCTATCTTCCAAAGAGATAAAGATTGAGAAAGTAAAAGGTGAAACGGTGGTTTTAAGGGAGAAGACATTCAGCTAGTTATCTTTTTCATTAAATTTCTTTCTTACTTCATTCTTTACAATGACAATAAAATATTTTTTTATTCAGTTATACCAAGTCAAGTTTTCCAAGTTTAATGGCCCTATTTACTCTCAGATGAAATCCACAATGTATTCCTCATTATTAGTTTGCCAAAGTAAATGGAAATAGTACTTTAAAATTTAATGCAGGGTATGTTTAATCATCTACACCATTCTTATTACTGGTTAATCCTGAAATAGTAGTATGTATAACATATAAAATATTCACAAGGTAAGCCACTACCATTAACAACAGCAACAACAAAAATTCAATAAATCAGAATCCTTGATTTAATAACTAGCAGCTTTGTTTAATTACAGTTGGGTTGGGTTCACTGAGCTGAGAATGCAATTATGTGTCTCAGTGCAGCATTGGTAGGTCAGAATAAAAGGCCTCTTCTTTTTGTAGCATTTCCTTAAATAATAAATTCTTGATTTCTTAAATCATGACAAAATATTTGACCATTGTCTGTTGTATTTGGCTTACTCTGGAAAAGAACTTTCATTTACATGTGAATTTTGTGACTGAAGGAAGAATCAAAAGGCCATGGACACATATTTTCTTCACAGAGATTCCTGAACATGGTCTGGATTGTTTGATGGATTTAGTAATATTTATCATCTTTCACATACTACAGAGCATTTTATCAGTTATTCTTTATGTAGTATTTCCACTGGATCATAGAAGAACATGAAAGAAAAAGAATTGTCTCTGCACATTTAGCAGATGAAGCTCTAGAGAGAATCCAAGACTCACGTATTGAGTGCTTGGAGTAGTTAACCAGAATAGGCTTTGCGGGAAAATGAGTATGTCAATAATGGCTTTTACCGAGCACTGATAGACCTCAGATGCTCATACCAGATGTTCCAGATAGGAAAATATGTCATCCATGTGAACATCAGGCATTTTTTCTCATGACTGGGCAGTGAGAAGAAATTCATTTTTCTCTGCCCCGAAGAGGTAACGCAGAATCACTTCTGTTGATATTGGACAACACAGTGATGACGTCCTTTTTACTTACTGTTTAAGGGCTTCATTTAATCTTCCTTTTCGGGGGGAAAAAAGCTACCAAAATGAATTGTATGCATTATTGATTATTTGCTGAATTTAGTAGTCTCATAATGCAGATTGAAAGGTTTTAAAGTTAGCATAACATTGATGAGTTATACATGTGGAGATTTGCTGATCACTTGGTACAACCAAGGATTACTGAGGTTGATTATTGGTGAAATTCACATGCCAGTGTTTTTATTGGACTGTCAATGTAAGGTGGTAAGAGCATACTTAAAAGACATGTAAATTAAGCTTGCTTTAATTAAACTTTATATACTTTAAACAAAATCAGATTAAAGTAACATGAAAGCAGAAACTTGATATGTCTTAGCTCTGCTTGAAACATCTACAGTTGCCTTAAAATCATTGTGGATTTTTTGCTAGGGAGGGAGGGTTGATTTAAAACACAATATTTTAACGAAACTTTAGTATTAGTAAACTAGAAAGGGATGGCTAATGAAGGGAATAGACAAATTACCTTCTTTCAGTTTGCATGTTAAAAGTCAGTTTGAGGGAAGTGTCAAGAAATTGATGTATTGTCTTCTGTGTTGAAAATTTTGCAATTATTTAAGTGAAAGTGAATTTTTTTTGGTGTCTTTGCTTTTGGGATGGGGTAGTTATTTTGATTTCTAGCCAAATGTGTTGAATTATAATTATGCTCTGTCTCAGCATAGAAAATGTGCTTTGAATATCCTGTATTTACTGTGACATCCAAGTAAGAAAAGGAACTGTGTCATATTTCTCTTTGAAGAAACTTCATGGCAAATATGACGGCTCTCCTACAAATGAAAAGATAGTCTGCTTGCTGCAACTATGTATGGCAAATTGATGTAGAAGTGACTAATATATTTTGGAAATGCATATTTTCAGACATAACCCTCTTTCTATGTCACGGCAACGTGACCTAAAATATATGGTATTTTGGCTGTTTCCTGATGGCAGCAATATCTAGTGCCTGTAAGTCTGTAAATCCTAAACAGCAATGTTAAAATTGTGAGTGGATAATGTAGAGAAAGGAAAACAAGTCAGATAGAATCATATGAATATATATACATATATGCTTTCATTTGTTGGGGTTTTTTTTTTGGTGGTGGACTTAGAGAGATTTTTAAATGTTTAGAATTTTTTTAGTTTAGAAATTCAATATAATTTGGGTTAGGATTATAGCTTTATTACCTTTAAAATTACCTTCAACATTTAGATACACACCTTCATAACTTTGATATGGCTTGAGATAAGCTTAATAAGAATAATAATACTACCAATAAATAGTAGCAGTAACTACCAATCTAAAATTGGTAGTTTCTGATTCTAGATATTGACAAAATAGACAAGTAGCTCCCAGCATTAACATCAGTGCTTTGCTAATGCGTTATTTCCTTTGTATCATCTCCACATCTCCATTTGGGGAAAAATATGGTCATTGGTATAGCGAGGTGTTTCAACCCAAAAATATTTCTTGTTTTACAGTATGATCTTCTCATAAAGTCAATTTAAGCTTATTAACCATGAAAAGAAAGACTCCAGCATTCCAATGTAAGTAGACATTTTGCCTTTCTAAGCTATATTAATTTTACACATATTCCATACTACTTACAGAATCACTGCATCTTGGCAGAAAGCTCTGGTCTATCAGTATGCAGCAGGACAGAAAGGAAAGATGACTACAGCTCAGAAATATTTGATTAAATTATCTTCAGTAGAAAATACTGTCTTGTTAAGTTCCCACAGGAAAACTTTTTTTCAATTGGTTCTGATTAAACTCTGGGATGAGAGTTTTTCAAGTTAGGATGGAATTGTTTGTGGAAGCCAAAAAAGAAATTTAATTCAGAAGGAATAAAAAGCTTGTGGGTTAAATACCTATCTAGGCCTCCAAAAATCCAATTTCATGTATCTGAAGTAAACTGGCAAAAAAAAAATCTAATGGGATGAAGAGGTGCATTAATATCTGAGCTGTTGTTTATCCTGATTTCTCAAGGCTTTAGTACAGAAAAAAAATGTACTCAACATTTTAGCATTGATGAACAGGCAAAACAGAACATAATATTGTTTTAGAAAAGATTTAGGAATACTTTACATATGAGAAATTGTAGCTGTTATCACAAACACTTGTTCACCACTAAAGGTTTTGTTTGTGTCTGGTAAATTGTATTTTATATGTGGTAAAAAGAAAAATATATTTGCAGATTAAAGAGAACACAGAATCACTATTTTTTAAGCTGGATTTTTATATTACTACACAATTGTAATTTATATTATTTTGTCTCCATTTTGTTTTAAGATACATTTTTCACAAATAGAATATGATGATGATAATAAAATGATACAGTGACCTAGTCGTGCTGAACTCATTACAGCAAATCTAGTAAATACATTTTATAAACAATGCTATGCATATTTTGCACAATTATGCATAATTTGTCAACAGACTCTGATCAGAATCATAAAGATACAGTGACATAAAGATGCATAGTAATGCATGAGAAAAAAATCAAAAAGTAAAATCATTGCTTTGGTACGAGGTTATTGTTCTAGGAGGTCAACCATCCCAATTCAGTTTACGTCTTGTATTTGGGAGGACACTTTGTTGGGTTTTGTGTCTGAAGAAAGGTTCTTAGATTCAGGAATGGAGGATTTTTTCCATTTGTTTTGTTTACTTTCTACAATAGATTGTTTGGATCTGTGGTCCTTTGACAGAAAGGTTATTCAAATTATTTTTTAAATGGAAAAGAAAGTAAATTCCTAAGGTAGGACTTTCCATACTAAATATTAGCGTCCTGCATGTTATTTCTATTTCAGCTGTGCACATATTCCAGGTATTGGCCATTGTCACGGTTTGACACTGGCCAAATGCCAGGCACTCACAAAAGCCGCTCGCTCACCCTCCCCTGCCACAGCCGGGCAGAGGAGAGAAAGAAAATTAAGGAAGGGTTCATGAGTTGAGATAAGGACCAGGAGAAAACACTCCAAGGGCAAAACAGGCTCAGCTTAGAGGTACAAAGTGAATTTATTACTAACAAAATCAGAGGAGGAGAATGAGACGTAAAATAATTCCTTAAAAACACCTTTTCCTCCCCCAACCCCTCCCTCCTTCCCACCAACAGAGCACAGAGAGAGGGTATGGGGGTTTGGTTACTTCATCACCTGAAGATTTCCTTCCGCTGCTCAGGGAGAGGAGTCCTTCCCCTCTGAGACTTGAGGTCCCTCCCACGGGAGACAGTTCTCCGTGAACTTCTCCAGCGTGGCTCCAAATCTCATGAGCAGGAGTCCTCCCAAAACTGCTGCGCCGTGGCTCTCTCTTTCCATGGGGTGCAGTCCTCCAAGGACAGGTGCTCCAGCCTGGAAGCAAGTGCCCCCTCTCTCCACCGGGACTCCCACTGGATCACAGCCTGCTCCAGACATCCGCCGGCTCCAGCACGGGCACCTCCCCCATGGGCTGTGAGTGGATCTCTGCATCCCCCGTGGATCCCCACGGGCTGCGGGTGGATCTCTGCATCCCCTGTGGATCCCCATGGGCTGCAGGGGCACAGCTGCTTCACCATGGTCTGCACCACGGCCTGCAGAGGAACCTCGACTCCAGCACCCTGGAGCACCTCTTGCCCCTCCTTCTTCACTGACCTTGGTGTCGCCGTGTTGTTTCCCTCACATGTTCTCGCCTCCTCCTCTTCTGTGACTAGAAGAAACACTGTGCGTGCCCCATTTTGTTTTGATTTTCCTCTTAAATATGTTATCACAGAGGTGTTACCAACCTCTCTAACTGGCCCAGGCTTGGCCAGCACCACGTCCATCCTCAGAGCCATCAGGGATTGGCTCTGCTGGACATGGTGGAAGCTTCCAGCAGCTTCTCATAGAAGCCACCTCAGTGCCCCCCCTTTCTACCAAAAACCAAGCTGGGCAAAACCAACACAGCCATACTGTCTTGGTCTAAAACAACTCATAGTTCTTTGCCTTCTTTCTAAAAATATCCACCTTAGTGATGTATTTGTACACAATTTTAGTCCTTTTGAAGTCATTGCAACATGCCGCCTGCATAAAGATGTGTTTGGTTGCACAGTTAAAGCCTTAGTCTGTAAACATTTACATCATCCAATCTGCATTCATGCAAATAATAATGTTATATTTATAAAAAAATAGTAGTGAAAACAAAAATTCAGCTGGAGAATAAATTTTGTAATAAGCCTAGTAAAAGCTAAAAATAAGTTGCTGGAAGTTCAGCTGAAGCAGGTGTATCTGGCAGTGAGAAACAGACTTCCTGCCTTGGAGATCATTACCTGTATTGCGGAAACTTTTAGAGGATTCATAAGGACTTCATGCTTCATATTTTCATTGATATATCAACAATGTCTAAAAATCTCTATACCCTTAGCATTATTAAACTAGAGAGAGAAAAATGAAATGATTGGATAGCTTGTCTGTGCATTGATTTTTTTCTATGTCAATGTGTATTACTGTGAACATATTTAAAGGTTTTTCCCATGGTTAACCTTGTAGAAAAGTATAAGAAACCCTTAACATTCATTTCTAGTATAAAAGATCATTTGACCTCGAAATCTGTAGACACATCCACAAATTTTGTTTTGTGTGTTCAGCTGAGAATACAGCAAAAGCCCGGGCAAATTAAAGGTTAATCCCTCATCTGAAGTGCAGAAGTGTTTCCTCCTGCCTGCAGGTGGGAGATGAATATGCTAATGGGGCAAGCCTGACTCTGCAGTGATTTGCAGGTGAAAATGTAACTTGTGATAATTAAAGGCTAATTACTTTTAGCTAGCAAGTGGGAACCAGGTGCTCTAAAGCAAAAGAGGAAGATTTTATTTTGTACTGGTAAGACTTTTGGAGGGAGAAAAGAAGAAGGGACTAAGATTGTATTTCTTTTCTCTTGCCTTGATTTTTTTTTTTTTTTAGTAAAGTAGAAGACAGAAATTAAATGGTTAGGTGTGACATGCAGTTTTCATAGGTTTTGAGGAGTTATTTTTATTTATTTTTATCATTGTTTTTCTTAAGAGATGGCCAAACAGAATTAGGCAGGGATTCTGCAAATATTTTTGCTGTTTAGATGTTAGTAATACCACTATCACAGGCAATGTGTCTTGTTTAAAATCCTATTTGAAAAACAGCTCCTTCTGCGATGCTCACTAAAAAAATCTCTTTTAAAATCTTCTCTCAGTTACTGCTTTCAAAGGCACCCCCAAGCGTGAGCACTCAGACAGATTAGAGCATTAGAGCTTCCCACATATTTCCATCTTGCCTTTATGGTAGGATGTGTTAACTTTCCTAGTTAGTCTTCCCTTTGAAGGCTCATGGATCCAAGGAAGTTCCAGCATTTACACTCACGTTCCCTCCCTCTTTTTCAAGACGACCTGGTCACTACGACAAGTAGCCTCAGGAAGATATTTCTATGTTAGATGAGGTGCCATATCACTTATCTGGGAAATAAACAACTGAGCATCACAAAGCGGTAAATGTAATTCTTTTGGTGACTGCTTGGCATATTTACTCTTTGTACCACTCATGCACTGTATATTTTACAGTAGCTTTGCAATTAAAAAAAAATCAAATTTCTGTTTAGACAATTATATGCAATTATTTACTGGTTGAGTCTATATATCATGAGAATTAATCACTTTGAATAGTGGGTGATGAATCTATAAACTCATTTCCTTAATGAACTTACTTTTTCTTGTAATGAACTGGTGTTGTAGTCACTTGGACCACCACAGGTGGTATCCACAATAACCAGGTAGGTTTTGCTATCACTCTGTAGATCTGTACTTAAGCTATAGGCTATTTATAGTACCTACACATCTGTTGATCCTTTTCTTGGGCAGGTTTAGAGGTACTAAAACTTTAAAGTTCTAACCAGGTAAGTATCTGATTTATTTTTAAGCTATCCACTTTTTAAATGTGGCTTTCTTTGGCTACGTTATCCTTTTTAGCTGGTTTATAGACATGTTCTGCTTACATCAAATCTAACAGACAGAGGAGAGACCAATGGTACTAGTATTTAATTTTTAAGCAATAATTCAGACATTAATGTATTCTTGTGGGGCAGGAAGTGTGAGAATTTCCCCAGGTTAGAAAAATCAGCTTTGAACTGAAATGGGTAGAGAGACATCTTGATCTCATTTTCCATGTTAGTATCTTATAATCTATCAGCAGCTAATTTGTATTTAAAAAACAATTATCCCCAAATGAGGCATTTATTTTAACTCTTCAGGTTAATATTTATCTTGAAAGACTTTTGTGTATTTGATTGAGTGGAACTGCAGACTGTCCAGTTACCAGCTGGAGGTCTGGGTGAGGGGGGGAGCTCTTTCCGAGGTCAATTCAATTTCCAGCAAGTTTGTTGTCTTGTAATAATGGGGAGACCTTTAGGGGCAATTGGCCAGGACAAACCTAGGCAGCAAAAGCCTGTCAGGTAGGCCAGCTATTCTTCTTGGTTTTGCTTTTAAAATGTTAAGAGAATTGACGTGTCCTTTTGAACCCTTTTATTCTACTCTATCAGCATCTTTTGCACAAAAATGTTCCACTAGTGCATTTTTTTTATATATATTTGATCTAGTTGTAATTCTGATTTCTTTTAGGAAGTGATTGTATGTTCTTATAGCTGTACTTTGAGATGAAGGGAATTATAATGAGTCTTTCATTTTTACAGACGAGTATGTAAATTGAGTGGTAGAATCCAATATTGTATTATTACATTGATCACTAATCCTGATGTGGTTTGGTTCCTGTAAGTCTCTCCTGAACTATTTTGCAGAAAGGAGGATAAAAAAAATTACTGGTTAAAAGCAGCAGCATAAATAGTAGCAAGGACAGTTTATATTGAATGCTTTCAATGAAAGCATTGAAACAGTCAGGTCAAATGGGCTCACAGGCTGCAAGGAGGACATCAGTTACCTTCATACTGTAAATACCTTACTCTATAAAGTGCAGTTGCTGTAATTAGTAGAGCAAATTATGAAAAAAGGTGCTTTGTGAAAAATTAGTGCCATTCTTCAGCAGCTCAAGAACTCACATGTAAGTTTTATCTTGTCCTAAAGATATGTTTTATTAGTTTGTTCCATGTTGCAGTGGCCGGACAACAGCGAATCTACATCCCCAAGCGGGTTCCATGGTGGGATGGGGCAGCAGGCCAAAACCCTCAGTAATCACAGTTAGGGTGATTAACCATAAGGCCTTGCCTGTGCATGCAGATTTTCCCCCATTAATTGGTCCCTCTCCTCTGCTCTGCTCTCCTCTGCTCTGCTCCCCTCCCCTCCTTCTTCCCCCTCATAAGGTTATGTTCTGGATTATTCTCTTTCCTTTCCTTTCCTTTCCCTTCCCTCCCCTCTCCTTCTTCCCCCTCATAAGGTTATGTTCTGGATTATTCCCTTTCCTTTCCTTTCCTTTCCTTTCCTTTCCTTTCCTTTCCTTTCCTT
>VZTE01006242.1:760-16946 GCA_013397775.1 Eulacestoma nigropectus | reverse complement strand
CATAAGGTTATGTTCTGGATTGTTCTCTTTCCCTTGATGTCCCATTGGTTCCCGGTTACCTTCCCCCACCTACTTTGTATCTTATTGGTTGAATGTGTGTAACCCCGCCTATGTTCCTCCCCTTTACTGTACCTTGATTGGTTCTTTGTAGTTTTCCCCTCCCATTTGGTTGGGGTATAAAGCCCTGTGTCACCCTCTGTTACGGGCTCTTCGTGCTCCTCTCCTGTCTTGCCTTGGATACCTGCAGCTTATTAAACCTCATCTACCACACACAGAGTCCTCCACTGCCTCTTTATCTCCTCTGGCACCCTTAACATCGGTGGGTGAAGTGGGCCCTTTGCGAGATCCCGCTCACCCTCCCGCAGCAGCGAACAGCACCGCCAGTTCCTCGGTCGCAGATGGAAGGTCTGGCTGCCGACCACCTAGAGCTAGCCGTGGGGTGGTCAAGAGGCACCGTGACAGTTCCATCACCCTCTTTTTGGACCCCTTACCTCTGGAAACACCCATGAGAAGAAAAAGAATAGGTATTTATTTCTCACTAGCATTCTGTTTAGGAAATAACGAGTCAAAGAGCTTTTCATCCACAATTTCTCAAAGCTGCTCTACATAACAAGACATGGTTTGTTACTGCATTCCCCAAAGCAAGAACTCTCCCATAATCCCTGAATTTGTGCTTGGTGCCTTTGCATCCACTGGACTGATAGACAAGGATATCTACAAATTATTTTAGATTTTTTTATTTTCTTTAGAGCCTTTAAAGACGTGTGAATTTTCATCCTTTTGTTTTGATCTATCATGGTCTTACTGGGATTTCTGCTTCAGGACAATACCTTCTTGGCTTAGATAATCTTTTGCATTTAATTATATTTTAGCTTTTTTTATTCTATAGTATCTCCCTCCTTTCCGCCTCTCATTTCCTTGGGGAATACTCGTCTTTGATATGTGCGCGAAGAAGAGGTAATGAGGAAAACTGAAAGAGTCAGAAATAATTTTAAGAAACATCTTTTCCTGCTGTAGTACAGTTAAAAAAGTTCAAATATATTTGTGTAGCATAGTGTAGTGTTATAGAAATATAATTAATAGCAACATAGAAACTAATAAATAAATAGCTGTTTTCATTTTATCAGCTAGTACTGAGAAAATCTTATGGACAGAAAGCTTTCCTCTTCCTCTGATATGTATGGATGTCCTTGAATTTCACTGATACTGAAAAACTAGTTTATCACACCTCAGTAAGTTCCTTATGTCCTTGTTTTCCAACAGTGATAACTTAATTTTCTCAGTGAAGTGGCGGAAAATGCAACATTTCACAAAACAAATTATAGCAGAGAAATAGAATGCAATAGAGAGAGGATCTTTTCTTTTTCCTCTTTACAAAAATGTTTTTATTATTATTGCTGCTTTAAAAAAAACCTTTGAAATTTGAAGAGGGTTCTTTTGGTTTTGTTTCATATCTTTTATTCTCAGGTAAGGATGGAAAGGGAGAAATAAGCTTTGGTAAGTTTCGTAAGTGTCTCACAGAGCTCAGTTGGACTGATGAAAGCAGCAAGATGGGGCTAGAGGAAGGGAAGAAGTGTTCACTAATAAAATAATTTTGTTATTCCTTGATTAAAGTTTGGTAAAACTTTTGAAATAATCCCATTAGGCAGCTGGACCAGCAGCATTCTTGCAGCCTGTGTCATGTGTATGAAGCATGTCTGTAAAGCAGCCAGATGTGAGGTGTTTATCAGACTGAGAGGAAATGCATTTAGATACTGCGGCTAGATAGAGATGCAACTTTGATAGCTGGTGTGGGCTGTGCATTTACCGTCTCTTGCCCAGAATTTCTATGAGAAAATTATACAGGTGCATGCAGGAGAAAGAGAGAGAGAGACTTTGCTCATAAGGATGAGAGGGAGGAAGGGAAGAAGGGAAAAAAATCTCTCAGCTTTTGGCAGTGGTGGATCTGTTTTGGAGCTGGCTGGCACTGGCTCTGCTCAACATGAGGAGTCTCCTAGTCTCTTCTTTCAGAGGTCACCCCTGTAGTCGTTCCGCCTGCACCAAGACCTTGTCAGGTAAATCAGATACCACAGGTAATAAGCATGAGAAAAAACCCCAAACAATTTCTTTGAAAGATTCATTTTTTCTGTTTACGTGACAAATAGATGTAAACTTGACAGGGACAAGCTTTGCACTATGCAGTAGTATTATATGGCTGACTTGGCTGGCGTGGTGAAATGGGACACTCATTTACACAGCTGGTCAGGTCCCTTGAGGAAGAACTGTCCAGTCCATGCAGTATAGAGCAGATCAGGATGACTTTATTAATAAGAACACAAAATAAAGACAAATAAAAAGTAGCACGCTTGTGTATCCCTACAGTGAATGGAAAACCTAGTGTATGTAAAAGACTGTTTGGGTAGTGGGAGACTGCCTAAGATTGGCTTCGTTAAGAAAATTTTCTCAGAATAATAAAATTATTTGATTTAGAACGCAGAAGTAAAAAATTAGTCTGAATTTGTGTTGCTTTTAATCTGGAAAGCTTTAGCCACAACCAAAGGAACTTTTCTATATGCTCATGAATACAAAACAGGGGTGAGTAATTTTTAATACATGCATTAGTAATGCTGCTATCTTTTTGTTTTTCAGTAATGTAGTGCAGTGATTTCTGAGTTGTTTTCCATTTGTCTGTGACCACCTATCTGTGGGAGAATGTTTTCCTCCTTTCATGACAAGGCAGTAGCATAAATTAGAGACTCAAACCTAAGTGGAGCTCTACTGCTGCACTATAAACCCACAAAGCTGTGCACAAGCTGCTGAGTGAGAGGAAGAACACAGAGTTCCTTGAACAAGGAAGGATTTAAGAATGTCAAGATTCTGAGGTCTCAGGAGCTCCTTACGTAAGCAGGGTATTTAAATAGCTCCCTAACTCTCTCTGCAGCTTCTTTGCCCATGTACAAATGGCAGTACATGGAAGTGTGTGAGCAAACTTGTGTTGCAGATGTGGCCTGGTCAGAGCCCCACTGAACCTGCTGCCCTTGGGCACATTTTGTTCAACAGGGTATTACAAGGTCAGGTTGATGTGTTTGGAAAAAAAGCAGCAAACCTGTTGTGTGTGTTCACAAAACTCAGGGTTGCCGAGTGAATGCTGACATTGATCTTTTGTGTTTACCTTATCTGCTGCTTTAGATAGTGACACTCAGACTCCCCACCTGGTCTGTGGTCTTTGTTATAGAGAAGTCGTAACTCACAAGTAGTGGCAAATGATGTCTTTTCCATGTTCCCATAGGTTATCCCTGTTCCCCTTCATTACTGGGTCTCCATCCCATCTGTATGTTGCCAAAGGAGTTTATATAGCTATGCTATCAATAACAAGTGTCACCTCTAAAGGGAAAAAGTGGTACTTTTAAAAAAAAGGAATTGAAAAAACACCTGAAAAACAAGTCTAATTGGGAAAAAGAGACCCAAAACAAACAAAGCCAACTAAACCTACCACAAACAAGCAACGCTCCCAATATGTTTGCAGAATTTAGGCAGTAGAAAAAGGGGAATGAAAAGTGTTTTTATTGGCATAGCCACACACTTCTAAAATTTTTATATTTGGAGGTCCAGTCTGTAGCAAAAGAATGAAAACATTTTTGATTTCTTTGAGCTATAGCAGCTAACTCTCAGAAAGCTGTGAGCATTAAAATGTGATGTTAACTTTTTTATGCATAAAATGTATTGCTTATTGATTCAAATGAAATAACCTTTTACTTCTAGGACATGAGAAACAACTGTTATTTATTTCACTAACTTCTTGAGAGAAGGGGAAAATTTTTAATATTTGACATCAGGATTATGTTCTGAGTCTTAATTCTAGCAGTTAAAGCCAACCCACGTTTACAACTGCAGATACAATTAAGCATCTCCTTTTAATCTGACAGCTCTTTTTGTGAATGTAAATACCACCACTTATATCCTTAAAATATTTAGAGCATTTCAGTACCTTGTTATTGCTTACTAAATGCTTCAGGTCCTTAAGTAATTAACAGAAAGGGTATGATTTTGGTTTGGGTTTTGTTTGGGGTTTTTTTTGGTTTGTTTTAAATAACAGTATAGTCCATTGGTTCATTAAAAGTCCCTGCTAACATGAGTACATGGTTACAACACTGCCACAAAAGCATAACTGGGTTACCTTTGGCTGCAGCTCCAATCTTTAGTGACTTCAGGATTGCTACACTCCAGTGAAAATCATACAGGAGGCAAAACTAGTGCATCATGCAAGTGGAAATCACTACTATGTATCTGTCTTTCTGGGCTGGCTATGCCTCAGTGAATTAATTCATTGCCAGTAGACATCAGATCTTCCAAAGAGACATAGAAACATACTTTTATTTAGCGCTGATTATGTTTAATACAGCAGAATACATAACCTGTAAGTTATTAGTATGATTTTAGGAAAGTCTGTTTCTTTAGAGAAACAATGTAAAACATTAAGCAGAGATAAGATGCAGTTTAGCATGGAATAGCAGACTGTGCAATTAATTTCTTTCCACAGCTTTAGCATTAACATGCATACACTGAGTCAAATCATTATAAATTACCACTTAATTTAGGCTAATTGCATTGTCTTGGCCATCACCCCTCATTCCCTAAATGGTTGGCATTCTTGAAATACTGTTGCTAGCCTGCTTCATTTAAATCCTTTGCTTTCAGTAGGTGCTTTCTGCAGGATGGCTGATATTCCACAAGCTATGTTGCTTCTTCTGTGCTCAGCTCTGCAGGAGTTATATCTTTGCAGCCTTCTGGCAGGGCTCACAATATTCTTCCTGAACATATTTCTTCAGTTATTTACAAAATAATTGTAAAAATTTACTAATTACACATTTTTATTGGGAAGAGAATGTGGAGTGAGAGTTAAGATAAAGCTTTCTTGGGTTAAAAAACCAAACAAACCAGAAAACCCACATCAAAATCCAAAATGTATCAGTCTGACTCCCTTATCTGATAATCATTATAAATAGGTGGGAATTCATGATGTTCAATAAATACATTCAAGCTTTGAAGGTAACTCTGTTTCTGAATATTTTACCAGAATAATTTCTGCTTTGTTGGTAGAAAAACAAGCTCTTGATTTTAAATAACATTTTGAAAAAAAAAAAAATTCTAATACCTTTAATGTATGAATTCTCTGATAGTGCTTAAAAAAGATAGACCAATATCTTCCTCTCTTGTCCATTGATTAGCACAGCTTATCTTTCTGCATAAAAACTGTTTGGAAAAGTCTACTAATTGTCAAGTAAGTGCATGATGTAAGTCTTTGTTTTTTTTCAGGACTGAACATGGACTTGTATTAGTACCCTTGAAAAGGAGACAGTTCTGTTAACAGAAGCCTCATGCTGACATACTCACAAATTGTTTTCTGTCAAAGTTTGGGATTTTCACATGTATCTTTTCTTTATTTATGAAGATTGGTTAGCTTCAGATGCAGAAAGTGTCTGGTGTGACCTTTCGAAGACCTAGGGAGCTCACAAAGGAGACAAATTATCCAAAGAGTTTCATTATTTCTATTCATATTGCTGTCTCAGCTGATAGCAAATTTACCAAGATGCTTTTCATCAAAATGAAGATCGTGGCTAACAAAGTGGGATGTAGAAGCTCAGGCTCTGCAGAGCTGCTGGTCTGACCACTGTCTGGTTTTCCTCCTGTCACACCACATAAAACATCAGCGGTATTCAGCTGCAAAAAGTTCAGAAAGGAGCAACTTCAGAGCTTCCCCAAGATGGGATAAGTGCACTTGGTGATTAGCAATTATCAGGTGTCAGGCAGTCTTGGAATGATATGTGCCAAGTGTGTCAACATGGTCTGTGAGCAATTTTATCAGTGCTGGTTTAGGTACCATTGTGCAGATTGAAGTCTGAGTGTCATGAACATCAGCTAAAGCCTTTTAGTGACTGTGTGGTGATGTCATCTGTCAGAGAGGCTTATTTATCCTAGGTGAAAGTTTTAGGAATGACTTTAAAGACGTTTCTTTAGTAGCCCATAAGATCCAGGAGAAATTCAGGGGGGAAAAAAAGGGTGTCTCAGGGAAAAAAGAGGATGTATCACCTTTGGGAAAAGGGGCTGGAAACTCAGGAAGTGTTTAAGAATGTAGTTAGGTCATGCAGAAAGAAAATTAAAGAGGCGAAAGCTCAATTAGAACTTAATCTGGCTACTTCTGTAATGGGTAATAAAAAGTGCTTTAATAAATACATTAGTATCAAAAGGAAGGGCAAGGAAAACCGCTATTCTTTATTGGACGCAGGGGGGAATTTAGTAACTAAAGATGAGGAAAAGGCAGAGGTACTTAACACCTTCTTTGCCTCAGTTTTCAGCAATAAGACAGGTTGTTCTCAGGACAACTGTCCTCCTGGACTGGTAGATGGGGTCAAGGAGCAGAATAGCCCCCATTATCCAGGAGGAAGCAGTCAGAGACCCACTGAGCCACTTAGATGCTCACAAATCTATGGGACCAGATGAGATCCATCCTAGGGTGATGAAGGAGCTGGAAGATGAGCTTGTAAAGCCGCTCTCCATCATTTACCATCAGTCCTGGCTCACTGGGGATGCCCCAGATGACTGGAAGCTGCCCAGATCCATAAGAAGGGCAGGCAGGATGATCTGGGAAACCACAGGCCTATCAGCCTGACCTCGGTGCCCAGCAAGATTATGGAATAGATTACCTTGAGTGCCATCACATGGCACCTACAGGATGGCCAGGGGATCAGACCCAGCCAGCATGGGTTTAGGAGGGGCAGGTCATGCCTGACCAACCTGATCTTCTTTTATGATCAAGTGACCTGCCTGGTGGATGCGGGGAAGGCTGTGGATGTTTTCTACCTGGACTTCAGCAAACCCTTTGGCACCATCTCCCACACCATACTCCTGGAAAAGCTGGCAGCCCACGGCTTGGACAGGTGCTCTTTCCACTGGGTTAAGAACCAGCTGGATGGCTGGGCCCAGAGAGTGGTGGTGAACAGTGCTGCATCCAGTTGGTGACCAGTCACTGGTGGTGTCCCCCAGAGATCAGTCCTGGGGCCAGTCCTGTTTAATATCTTCACTGATGATCTGGACAAGGGGATTGAGTCCACCATCAGTAAATTTGCAGATGACACCAAGCTGGGAGTGAGTGTGGATCTGTTGGAAGGTAGGAGGGCTCTGCAAAGGGACCTGGACATGCTGAATAGATGGGCTGAGTCCAACAACATGAGGTTTAACAAGTCCAAGTGCTGGGTCCTGCACTTTGGCCACAACAATCCCCTGCAGTGCTACAGGCTGGGGACAGAGTGGCTGGACAGCAGCCAGGCAGAAAGGGACATGGAGGTACTGGTCAACAGCCAACTGAACGTGAGCCAGCAGTGTGCCCAGGTGGCCAAGAAGTCCAATGGCATCCTGGCCTGGATCAGGAATTGCGTGGCCAGCAGGACCAGGGAAGACATTCTTCCCCTGTACTTGGCACTGGTGAGGCTGTGCTTTGGGTACTGTGTCCAGTTCTGGGCCCCTCAATTTAGGAAGGATGTTGAGATACTGGAGAGTGTCCAGAGAAGGACAACAAGGCTGGTTAGGGGTCTAGGACACAAGTCCTGTAAGGAGTGGCTGAGGGAGCTCGCGGCGTTTAGCCTGGAAAAAAGGAGGCTCAGGGGAGACCTTATCACTCTCTACAACTACCTGAAATGAGGGTGTAGCCAGGTGGGGGTCACTCTCTTCTCCCAGGCAACCACTGACAGGACAACACAGTATTAAACTGCAATAGGGGAGGTTTAGACTGGACATGAGGAAGTTCTTTACAGAAAGGGTGAATGGACTGACCAGGGAGGTGGTGGAGTCACTGTCCCTGGAGGTGTTTAAAAACAAGTGGATGTGGCACTCAGTGCCACAAGGTGATGTTAGGTCACAAGTTGAACCTGATAATCTCAAAGGTCTTTTCCAACCTAGCTGATTCTGTGATTCTGCAGTTGGGCTATTTGTGCATGTTAAATTAATATTATATTCATAGAAACAATGTTTTTTGCTCCTCAATTCTAATAAGGTTGTGAAGAAGCAGAGTTCTAAACACAAACCTCTGAGGACCATTTTATTACATACAAACAGAGCTAATTACTCCAATCTATATCAAAACAATTATTATCAATACTGTGTGAATGTTTAAGGAAACCTGAACTATGAATTGGTTACACAACCTAGACTTCTAGATGTATATGTGGATACATGGGAAACTTTTTTCAGAAATAATTGAAAGGTAATTAGGTTTTTGTTTGGATGCTCTGTTTGTTTGGGAGTAATTAGGGTGATGGTTAGTGTTTGTTTGCTTCAAAGTAAAACCAAACAACTCATTGAAGACAAGTTCTAATGTCTGAGGTTTACTCTATTGCTTTTTACTACCACTGTGTTATTACGTAATTCCAGTGTCACCATTAAGCCCCCAAACCTGACTGGCACCAGAAGCTCTGTCACAGCTGAGTGAAGGGCGGGGAATCTAATTCCATGAAACTTGCCTGGATAAGGATCTTGGGGATAAAATATTGAGACACAAAGTAGTTGTTGACCTGCGGAGGGAAGCCGGCTATTACATCAGGTAATCAGTTACGGCTGCTCTTGTAGTTTGTCAGCTTGAATTGGCAGAGAAAACTTTAATTTTTATTCTGGTGGGTCTGAGGAGTATCAGTCTGGTGTAGTTGGATATGAGCTTATTATAATCTAAATAAATAACAATACCAATCAGAGTACTGTATTCTGCTATTTAGAAAATTTATTTTGCATGTTGTATTCCTCTATTGGCTCTAAAAATCAAGAAAAAAATTAAGTACAATAGCTCCTGAATTTCTGTCTAAATATTCTACTTTTCACCAGGTTACTTATTTCCTTCTTCATCTTTAGATTCTTTCTGTTCCTTTGGTTCTTTCTTCCTTGAGACAGCTTTCGTGCTGCTGATTCATCTGTGTTATTTCTGACTGACCTCACAAAGTGCTTTTTCTTTAGCTCACTAATTTTTGTCAGTTCCAGAAGAATATCTGAGTAGTTTATATACGAATTAACTCTAGTTCTTGGTGTCTAGGGACATTCATTACCGTTTCCAGTACCCATGAACAGTCATAAAAGCATTTAACATTAATGCAAATTTAAATTTAGTTGACTAGGAAATAAATCACTCTGCTTCATTCCCCCCCCCNNNAAACCCTTCGCGTCTACCCCCCCCCCCCCCCATTTTATCTTTTAGGCTTCTATTGCCTTTGTTATGCAGCAGACACACATTTTATTTCCTGTTACCATTCCTGCCTGATGCAGCTGTAGCAAACCTCTTTACATTTGTTTTCATATTAACAACCTCTGTTCTGGTGATCAAAATACTTGATATGAGACAGGTCTTTATTATTATTGTCATTGATATATGTAGGAGATCCTTTTAAAGATTTCTTTTCTGGTTGCATTTTTTGCATCTTTAAAACAGGTGGACTTGCTTCTGTGTACTCCCAATATTTTGCATTTAGGAACACTCCTTTGAAAACAGATGTGCCAGCTCTTGAGGGACACAAGGTAGAGGCAGGCCTTTTTTCCCAGGCAACTAGCCTGGGACAGGACAAGAGAATAGCTGTGCCAGGGGAGGTTCAGGCTGGACATCAGGAAGAATTTCTTCACTGAAATAGTGCTTAACCATTGGAATGGTCTGCCTAGGGAGATGGTGGAGTCACCCCATCCCTGGAAGGGTTCAAGAAACAACTGGATATGGCAGTTCGGACACTGTGTGGCACTTAGTTGACATGGTACTATTTGGCCAAAGGTTGGACTCGATGATCTTGGGGGTCTTTTCCAACCTAATTGATTTTATTATCTGTCTGGGAACCATTTTGTTCACCCTACAGAAACAAGATGAAGAAGATAAATTTCAATTTGCTCCATTCCCTCTCCCATGGCCACTGAAGGTGGGAAGTGTTTATTCTGGATCAAGAATGAACCCTTCCCTGAAGGCAATCTGTTAGGAAAACTCAGGCCAATGCCACACTGATGATGACAGTGAGGTCCTATGTGCACATTAGACACTACATTTAGGAAAATATTTTGCAGGCTGATTGCTGCCCCCCTGCTCTGAGTGATGCCCTTCATGCAGCACAAGTGGCTTTTCTTTCAAAGAGGCTTCCAGAAGGTTCTCTAAGCTGGCTGATCTGCTGCAACTGGGTTAAAGGTTTCCCTTTTCACTTTATACACAGGAAGAGCTCTTCACAGCAGGAACTCTTTCTAAACATTTCTACAGCAGTGGCCACACTTTAATCTGTTTTATTTTTGATGGGCACTATTTTAGTACACATGTTAATTAAGTGACTTTGAGCTTCTAATAAATCATTCCTGGACAGTACTTTTTTGCAGGAGAAATAGTGCTTACCCGATCCCCTTCTAGACCAGAGATTGCTGTAGAAGATAGTGGAGATCTCTGACAAGCTCCTCTGCAGCTGGTCATTTGAGTCAAGTAAATAACATTTCTAGCAGCTTCCATACAGAAGTGTTTCATTATGTTGGCAGGCATGAAAATTGTATTGTCACTACATAAAAATGTTTCCGGAAGAATTGACAGCTTTTTGATTTATGTGTCTAAGATGCTAGTTGATGCTGGTGATGATATGTGACACCTGAGAGGAGAAGAACTTTGGTGCTGTGAGAATTTAGGAAGAAAAAATACTCTTATGTTTCTTCTCACAATCCAAATTAAGCTTTATGTTGGGCAATATGAGACATATCTTAAGACCTCATAGAAAGAAAGCCCCTTTACAGAACCATCCAAATATGACACATCCTATTTAAGAGAAATATTCAAGCTGTACTTAAAGGCTAGTTTTAGCTTCTTTGAACATGTACATGCTTGTGTTGAAAAGACTCATAAGTAGAGAGTGGTTTTAGGATCCAAATTCTTTCCAGAAAAATTCCTACTTTGAGGAAGAAGGGAAGAGAAACAAACCTTTTATTTAAGTGAGATATTGTAATGTCTTTTGTGACATTTCCAGGGCTGACTAGAAGGACAAAGGGGAATAATAATAAAAGCTAAAGAGAAAATTATTTATGTAAAAGTTTGAGGGCTTTTAAAGTATGGATTTGGATATACACTCACTATTTGAAGTTATTAATCTCTTTTATCAATTGTCTTCTGATGTTCTAGATTCTTTTCTTGCTAGGCCATTTGTTTTGTAACTAAAGCATTTCACATTCATCAGTGTTCTCCTTCATAAATTTGCTTTGTTGGATGATTAAAATATACCAGCGAGTTTTCAGTCTTTTATGTACTTTTCTTTAGTTTCAAATGCGTGCAATCTATAGGGGAAAGGAAGTTAGAAATGTGTTTTCCCAGTTGCAGGGAAAGGCAGACCTCAAACCAAAATGTTATAGCTTTAGGTTTTTTCTCTGGCACAGTTATAGATCTTTTATAATGTAATATGAAACATCTTTCTGGATTTTTTTTGTGGAAACTTTTTAATCACAGAACAATTTATATCCCTGATACTGATGATGAAACAACATATAATCTTTTCTGTCAGCAATTCTTTGTGAGATAAAATCTGACTAACCTGGACTGGCAAAAAAAAAAAAAAAACAAACGTACAACAAACCAAACCAACCTCATTCAAAAAGTAGACTTCTGGCTGCACTTTCCTTTAAAACTCACAATTTCTTTAGGCTAAAAAGACCATGAAACAGAAAGACCTTGAATGGCTTCTGAAGTGAATTTTTTTTCTTCCTTAATGTAAGACACATGCAAGTAAACAGTAGATGTTAAAATTGTCAGACATTTAAGACATCAACGTTTTCTTCCAGTAACATATAGAGGAGATTAAAATAATATCTCATTTTAAAATCAGCAGGAAATACCTGGGAAACATACTGCAGAAAGAAATTGGAAGCTGGCCCAGTACAATCCACTCAATATATTACTGTATGCCAACAGAAAAGTAAGATTGATATCAGAGTGTTTCAGCAACAGTATATAGTCAATGCCTAAATCCAGAGAATTCTATTTGATTTTTCAAATTTCTCTTTTAAGTTTTTTTTTTTAAATTATTTATTAGTTATGAAAAATAGATATACATCTCCTGACTGGAGAATTTAGATTTTAACACCATGAGTGTCCCTTTCTCCCTAAGACATTACTGGCCTCCAATTTTTCAAATTGTCTCACAACTTTCCACTGGACTGACAATTTAAAAAAAAAAAAAAAAAAAATCACTAAAGAGATCTAGTCTTGTTTGAAACAATTCAAGTGTGAGACTATTTACCTTGTCTCTTGTATATTATTCTTTTTTGTCCATAAGGTTAATTACCTACTCTGTTTAAAGTTTGCAGTGAATCAGAGTGCAGATTATCAGAAGAACACAGATCACTGCTGCTTGTATTTTCTTTGTTGTCCCTTACATGTATTTTTTTCATAAGTTGTATTTAAAGAGTGGACCAGAAAGGCAGGAACAAACATACATTTATTTCTTCTTAGAACCTACTATTTGATCTTTTATTTTCTTTTAGTAGTGTATAGAGCCAGTTAAGAGTCTTGCCGTTCAGAAGTGTGTCCCATTGATCTTTTGGAAGAGCGCTGGTTTGACCCTTCAGTTCCCAGCCAGACTTTGGCATCATGCTGATTGCTTCTGTGCTGTGAAATGAATTTGTCACAGCGGTATTTATAAAGAATCTTTTCTTGAAAATAAAAAGACATCTTCACCCCACGTCCCCTCCTCAAAGAGGGGAGTTAAAGGGAAAAAAGAACCAAAAACTAGACTGAAAGAGACACTGCCAAACTCTGTGGGAAGGAGAGAAGTAGGAAATAAAGTGGGAAGAAAATTTGTTAAATCTGGTGCTTACGTAAGAGTAACAACTTCCCTACGTGACAATATAGGGCAAGATAAAAAGCTCCTGGAAATGCGTACAATTTTTCAAAATTAAAAACAATGTAAACCAAAAGCTAATATTTCCCTAAAAATGCAGTTTTGCAATGACTGTCTTATGGGGATATATGTATGGTAATAAATTAATGTTGCATTTTTAAGAAGTCACATTGCAATCACAGAGGAATTTCTGTTTAAATGCCTAGTTTCTAGCTTTCATGTGAGAATATTTATAACCCATTTCCTTTACACTGCCACTCTTCTTAGAAGCACAAGGATAATTATAATTGTAAATAAGCATTATATAATTAAAATATAAATCAGCATTAAAATTTTTAAAATTAGTTTTCTTTTGAATGCTTTCATTTCTGCTCTATTATAAATGATGGATTAATTTCTATTCACCACTTCTGAATACCTTTGAGCAAATGCAGTAATTTCAGTGCTTAAAATCTTAACTTCCTGCAGGAACGTATTTTTTCTTACTATTTAATTATGAGTACAGTAGGAGTTATCATATCTTATAGTAAAACTTTATTTTCATAACATAAAGAAGTTAATAAAGTAAATGCTTTAGCTTATACTTTTTCTTTTTTGCCTGATGCATTAGAAAAGATCATTAGTAAATAAGGACTAAAGCACTCTCTAAGATTCTGAAATTCTCACCTCTCACTAATGAAAAATTGCAAGTCAGGCTAACTGACTGACTAATGTGGCAAAACCTGGATTTAATCTTGAAAAACTCTGTGCTCATAGGACATTTTGTGTCAAATTTTGCTCTTCACAAAGCTATTGTATCACAAATTGGCCCTGCAGAGTGCCACAGGTAAGAAAATTTATGTCAGAAATAAAAAAATGGGATGTTGCATCCAGAAGAGAAAAGGGAATACTGAGAAGGTCTTGGAGTAACTAAATAATCTTCTTTGAGCTGCAGTCAAGCCAGAGTCGAAAGGAATGAGCCCCTGTGTTTCTACAATGCACGTGCATGTTCCTCTAGGCCTGTACGTATTTTGTGTGGTAATAACAGTTCTGTTATCATGAATTAAATAAACATGCCCATCAAGGGCTTAAGCCTTGCTTATCAGGGCCACTAGTTGAATATTTGTACATCCATGTGCAGCATACAATCAGTTTTCTGAAGTTCCTCAGCTCTAAAATATTTTTAATGTACAAAAGATGTGGTTTAGGTTTGTTTCCTTTTAGGGGTCTATTTTGGTCCTCTGGAGAGAGATGTGACCAGAGATGACCTTCCCTACAGAATGGACTGATCTTTACTGCTACTACACAGATTTTCAGAACAGGGAGAAATTCAATATAATAAATACTGACTTAATATCAAGATGCCTTTGAGATTTCTTGTTCAGATAGTTCAGCCTATCTTACTCAGGATGAGTTTTCAAAGGCACTGCACTCAAAAGGTACACAGCACATTTCAACTTTTCAATCACTTCAGTACTTGATAAATTATTTTCTACACTGTGGAAGACGTTTTACTTTCTAATTACTCAATCTCCCAAACAATCCAAAGTGATAAATGCCATATGCTACTGATGAGCACTGTAGCCTCAAGAAGAGAAAGCTCCTGGGAGACCTTATAGCACCATCCAGTACCTAAAGGGGCTACAAGAGACTGGAGAAGGACTTTTTAGAAGGACAGGTACTGACAGGACAAAGGGGAATGGGTTTAAACTGAAAGAAGGGCAGGTTAAAGTACATGTTAGGAAGAAATTCTTCCCTTCTGCCCCACTTCCTCTGCTGTAGTGGTATGGCCAGAGAATCAGGAAAGTAAAAGTGAGAAAACTCTTGCGTTGAGGTAAAGACAGTAAAGCAGAAGCTTCACATGCAAGAAAAGCAAAACAAGGAGTTAATTCACCACTTCCCACGGGCCGGGAGGTGTTCAGCCATTCCCTGGAAAGCAGGGCTACAACATGTGTAACAATGACCTGGGAAAACAAATACCATCGCTCCAAATATCCCCCCTGCTTCCTTCTTCCACAAGCTTTACCTGCTCAGTTTGAAATATCTGTCAAGTCAGCTGGGGTCCACTGTCCTGGCTTTGTCCTTACTCAACCACTCACTGGTTAGGTGGTTTGAGGAGCAGAAAAGGTCTTAACTGTGCAAGCACTGCTCAGCACTAACTAAAATATCCCTGTATGCATAGTCCTGTTTCCAGCACAAATCAAAACCACAGCCCCATCCTATCTACTATGAAGAAAATTAATTCTACACCAGCCAAAACCAACACAGGCAGAAACAGGAACACCCACCAGGGAGAAAACCAACATCAAGAGCATCCTGTATTCTCCCCCTGCCAGACAGAATGCAATAATTTAAAGAAAGGGAGTGAATGGAGGTAAATGCATGTTCAGGGTGCCAGGTGAACCCTGCCCACCTCGCCTTTCCAGGTCCTTCTGTACCACAGGTATGAGGCTCTGGATATCAAAGGTAAGTTAATTGATGGTGTGGATGATGATCCATCTATACCAGATGTGTTCCCAAGGTCAGAAAGGCCTATGCCCCGTTTCACAACCTCCTCCACAAGGAACAGAAGGTTGGTATGCCAGATAGACCCTTATGGTAATAGACAGCCCTGGCAGAGCAGATAGGATACTGGGCCTGTTGGTAACCAACTGCTGAGGTTTTAGGAGTTCTCCTTTTGTTTTTCTTTTTCTCTTGGAGAATTTTCCCCAAATGTGTCGCTAAGGGACAGTAATTGCTGGGTACTTAAGAGAGACAAAAAGACCCGGCCACAGGGGGAGGAGTCCAGCTGGCTACCCTCTTTTCCCTGGGGTTTTCCCATGTAGGGCAGAGATGCCGCGAGATGTGAACTGAGAAAAAGGGGTTGGGTTCAGCCCCTGGCTCTCTTGTTCTCCCAGCATTCAGAAGGGAGAGAAGGTGCTGTCGTTGTGGAGAGAATTCGTCACCACTGCAGGCTTCTGCCTTCTGCTGCCTCCTTCTACTGTGAGTGGAGCCTGCTCCCTGGCGTGGCTATTGCACTGGGACTCCATTTAACAGCCTACCTCACTAAAAGAGGGACCTTTTCACCATCTGCTCGGTTGCCTCAGGGGACCCTGGGATCCCGAGCCCGCCTTTCCCTGCCCCGCTGGGAGCTGGGCGACTGCCCTGCCCCCGCCGTTCCTTTGCTGCTGCTCTGAGTTTTTCACTACACTGTAGCTCCGCACTCCCTGCCTGCCCAGAGGTCCCGGGGTTCCCGCTGCCGCTCCAGAGTTTGATACATCCCGCCTACCACTCAGGATTTTGTGTGTTTGTCCCTGCTGTTCCAGCCTGCTGTTCCTGAGGGTCCTGCTGGGGCACCGGGATCGGCTGCC
>VZTE01006240.1:96746-173391 GCA_013397775.1 Eulacestoma nigropectus | reverse complement strand
CAGTTTCAACCCATGACACTATATTAAGTTGGATGGTCCAAATCTGGGACACTGCAGGCGATGGTACAATTCTGGATGGCTCTGAAGCGAGGCATTTGAGATCGCTGTCACATGATTTAAGTATTGACCAAGGGATGACAAGGGCCTGAAGCTCTCGGTCTCTGGACACAGCTCTTAAGAAGTGTGAGGGAAAGATACCTGTGCTGAGAAGATCTCCAGCTGCAGCTAAACCCCTGGTAGGCCATGGAACAAGGGATTCAATGCCTGAGAGAACTGGCAGTGATAGAGATCATGTTCTCAGATGACCAGACAATTAGGAACCCTGACATGGTAAAATGTACACCGGTGGTGTGGCTGAAACTTGCACAACATGCGCCACCAGAATATGCCCCTGCTTTAGCAATGATGACGTGGAATGACAGGGACGAGACAGTGAGTACTATGGTGTGGAGGCTCCGGGCGTATGCAGACCCTGTGCACGGCCCGACACAAGCAAAGATCGCAGCTGTGGAAAAGAGTCTGTCAGAGACCATAGAGAAGATGGAAGATAGGATGGAGAAGACTCATCAGAAGCTCAGGAAGGAGCTGAAAGAGGGCCTTCTCCAAATTGCATCAGTACAGACCAGAGGCCCTGTTACCAGAAGCAGACGTCCCGCAGCTAAATATCAAATTCTCAAAACTACAAGGTAAACTCCCCTTCTAGTGCTTTTGGGTGCATTTATATGGTCTCATTAAAACAAATGCTATCTATGTGTGCAGCTGTAAGATCTTTCATTAGTCAGATTTGATATTCTGAAGAGGAGCTGCAAAGATTAATTTCTTTCCATCTCTTTCATCTCACAAACAGATCCGGTTTTTATTATTTATTCAGCACAGTCTTCACATTATTTGATAATGCAGCTGCCGACGTTTGGTCCATGAAACCAATTGTCTTGTGAAAGTAAGTGACATAAGGATATGTGCTGGGGTTTTTTGTAATGGCAGTTTTCCTGTGAAAATAGCAGCACACTGACACTCAGATTCAAAAATGTATGCTAGTCAGAGCTTTATGCTATACAATCATTTGTAAAGAAAAAATAACAAACCAGACAAGGCGAAGATCTCCACAAGCAGTGATTATCATTCATGTAATGATACCAATTTAAAATAGATGCTACTGAAAAATGCATGGTGTGTAACTAGCTGCCATCTCCAAATGTCATAGAATTCTTTGTCCTCAGAGAGGGACAGCAAAGCCTAGATCAGGTTAGCTTTAAATTCAATACGTTCTGCTCTGGTGGTGTATCCAGGCTTAGAGTTGAGAGAGAGAGTGTATTTTGAGCCTATAAGTCAGTTTTCCACTAACAATCTTGCAAGATTTTTAATGATCTGGGTAAATTCTTTAATCTACTTCTGCATATTTTTCAACCCATGTTTTTTATTAAGTCTGATTTTTCTTGATAGATTAATTTACTACAATAATGTGGGTACTAAATTTCATCTCAAATGTATTGACTTACCATTTTGTGGCATGTCAAGAAATGAGCCAGATCTAAAAGAAGAGGTATATATAAAAAGTGCAGTTTCTTTCATGGTGTAACACAGATACCCCCCCATGATTAACATATTAAACAGAGATTTACCACTTTCTCTTTGCATTGGCATTCTCAAAAAACTGATAAGAATTAACAGTGGTCTATATTTTTAAACAGATATTGGTACAGATGCATGCAATAACCTAACATGCATCTTTACTGGACTTTCTTAATGATTTACCGAATTCTAAGAGATTCTAAGGCTACATAAGGCAAACTGAGCAAAGTGCTCATCTTAGCTTGTCAATACTAGGAGATAATGTTATGTTTGGGCTTGGTTGCTTTACTATTTCCTGGATAAAAGTTTTTATTAAATAAAGGGGTTTTCTGAGCTTTATTTCCCCTTGAGAGACTGCAGGAGAGAGTCAAAGTGTTTCTAAAAGTGTTTTGTGCTCACTACAGATTGCTGCCTGGCTGCATTGGACATGCCTCAAGAGACAGCATGAGGGGCTACTCCTTTGATTCTCTTCATTCCTTCACTTTATTGAAGCATTTCTGCCTATATTGAAAAAGAAATGAAAGATGCTAGTTTAAGCAGGATTTTGTTCTTGTGTAGGTCTTATTTGGGGAAAAACTTACCAAGTGGAAAACCTGCTTGGAGATATACCCAGCCCTTCTCCTTTAAATATTTCTCAGTATTGTTTGAAGACACTATTTTTGTTGAGAATAGACCAAATCTGATATTAGGATTGGAGAGCTTGTGTAGGAATAGAATCTTTCATTTAAATTGAATGTGCTTTAATGAGATATTTTATAGGTGATTGGGTCCTCTGTTTGAGTAAAGGAAGGATTCAAATTGTGGATTGGGCTTTGACCCCTGCTACCCCATATCTCCTCTCTGTCAGGTCTGCTCTGGCCAACACAGCAAGAAAGGAAACTTCCTGTGGAACGGCTTTTATTGTGAAGCATGGCAGGAATGACTTCTCTGACCGAATGTGTGAAGTGGCCTCCCAAACAAATACGATTTTGATAACATGATTATTTATAGCATGCTGCACTTTCTAGTCTTATTCATGACCAGGGTGCCAATTTGCAAGCACACAAAGCATTTTTGTTCAAGTTGATAGAGAAGAGTAAGTAGAGATAGAGAAGATTAGAGATAAGTAAGGTAACAGGAAGAAAAAAATGTCTTTTTTTCTCCATGGACCACGATAGGAGTAAAATCCCGTTGTCCTGATTCTCAGCCTTGTGTTTTGCCTTAAAACCCGCTCTGCTCGAATTGGCTCCCTTGACAAACCTCAGATGTCATAAATCTTAGGTATGATAAATTTTCTGCTTATTTCCTCCCTCCTTTCTTGGGCTGGCCGAGGCACACAGGCTGTAGGTTAATTGCTTCATCTCCCATAGCGAGAAAGGCACAGGAGTCCTAAGTAGAAGCAGTTTGAACATCTCCCTAGATACGCCTTTCTGCACAACATCAATGTCACAGACTGTATGGCTTTTTTTGCTCAATCTCTAATTCTCTTTAATCATATGAGTCAGTGTGACCCAGCATTCAGCTTTTTTGATTTTTTGTTAGCCTTTCCTGCTTGACTTGGATATTTTAATGTTGGTCAGAGACATCAAATGTTTTAAAACATGCAATTAAGTGTAACAAACCCGTTCTTGTGATAGAGGACCTTTAGTTTGTCCAGCCAGGAGCTATAACTCAAGCAGCACAACAAATTAATATCTCATTGATGGCTTCTCTGGTCTGGGGGTATATTAACTAAAAGTTGTTGTGCACAACAGGAAAAGAAGTGCATTTTCATCAAACTGCAGAGAGCATGCAGAGTTGATGTTGGAGGCCAGTAATTGAAATGTAAACACTGAAGTAGAGTAATCCATTCCTGGGAGGAATGTATGTGAGAAGGGAAACTCAAGTAACTTTAACCTAAGGACATTTTAGATGAGACCAGAAAAAGGCAGTAGAATGCAGCAGGAAGGACGTGGAAATGGTACTGCTCAGCACCCTCCCTGTGGCAAGAACACGGCACAAGAAAAATTATTGCTGTTATATCTTTCCCAAGTAAAGGGAGATACACACCTGTATTTGACAAGATTTGGTAAATACACACCTGTATATGACAAGTGTTGACACATGTGAATTCTCCTTTTGGGATGGCCCAGTAACTGCAGTGCTATGGAGTTAAAAGATGATGCTTTCTAGATGTTCAAGACAGAGTAGCTCTTTCAACCCCTCCTATTTCAGGAAAAAAACATTTCTGGAAAAGATTTGTGCCAAGTTCAAGGACCAAAATGTTTGGATGATTTCTGGTTTTGGAGAATTCATTGGTGTCAGTACTGATAACTGGCTATTAGAGAGTGAGGACTCAAGGAGCAATACTTTTTGGGATCCTTCTGGGTGTTTCCTACAATTAGTCAGTATGCTGTCCAGTTTTCCTTTCTGTTTCATAGCATGTTGCTATGTAGAGGTGGAACATTTCCCCCTCCTAACCTCAAATTTCTTTGATCTTTTGATTTTGTGAGGATTTTTTTTTCTTTAAATACTTCTGGCCAGCTGTAATCAAAACTACAGTTCAACCTCTCCCTTATTAGACTCTCTGTTTTCATGACTTAGAGGTTTTGATTTTTAATTCTAAGTAAATGCTTCTGTCAAGGGAGTAAAAACATGTAGCTCATCACAGGTGCCAGGCAACTGTTACATAAGTGGGCAAGGCAAAAGCAAGGATGATTTCTAATCTACTGTAAATCACTGAGGGCTGACAATTTTGCTACTGTTTGGCCCTTGAAAAAGTGTCACCTTCTTAATACTGTCTGACAAAAAATGTTAGAAATGAGGAGTGCAAGCATATTCACATTCTACCCCACTAGTGGATGATGAATAAGGTGTCAGGTGAGTTTGTTTACTTGGAAAGCAAAATGAAGGAAAGCAGCCCTATAAAAGGAGGCAGTCCTACAGGTGAAAGATGGTTGCTGAAGGTGCACAAAGCTTTCATTAATTCTTTGCAAAATACTATTTTTGTGAGATTTTGGGGAAAAAGAAATCTATGAATGATTTTTTTTTTTTAAATATTGATCTCCCCTTCATCACAAGGCCTAATGTATTTCTACTATAAGCATACTATAGAATTCACAGTGTCTCAGTCCATAGAAACTATTTGATAGTAGGAAGAGATCAAGAAAATATTAAATGTGGTGCAGGAAGAGGCTGAGAAGTGCAGGGATTTTCTTTCAAAGAAGGATTTGACCAACTTCATATAAGAATTAGAGCTGACCTATCTCTTCACACAGAAAATGAGACCTTGAGCTCTCTGTAGATTAAGTCTATAGAGGGTATATGGTCTGGCTGGTTTGCTGTATTAGCCTGTTTTCAAAATCCAGTCTAGTATTTTAAAATGTGGTCTAACTAACAGTACAGTCCTACTAGAATAAATAAAAAATAGGGGTGTTTTTTTTTTTGTTCACCTTCTTCCAGAAGCGTTTGGTTTTCTTTGGGCACAAATAGTCTTAATTTTCTACTTTGGTAATTATGTTTAGTTATGCTTTATTTAGTATTAATAATGTTTGTTGAGTTCTCCTTGAGCTGGCTGTGTATCCCTGCTTAAAAATAGATGTTTATAAAAGAACTAAAATAATTTTCTGTCTAGTTGTTTGGATCATTGCAGTTTTGTTAGACCCATTGTGTACAAAGAGGTAAGTCTCATGTTTGCTGGATGCTCTTTTAAATGCATCAGCCATGAGCATACCTGACAACATTTATTATTGCCAGGATAGTTTTAGAGAGCTATGAGTGACAGTTGAGTTACTGAGCTGATTTCCTGTATTGCCATCCCTTAGCCCAGCCTTAGAACTGAATGAGAATAGTATTAATATTTCATAAGATAAGCCTCTGATAACATTTTGGATATAGACAGTAGCAGAGAAATGAGAGAAGCAGTCAGGGTCAGATCCTCCGACATCATAAATTTGGCCCAGTGGGCTGCGTACGTCCACTGCATTTTGAGTACTTCCTTCGAGTACTTTCCACTGGACAGCTGCAGTTTTCTCAAACTATAGACTATAGATAAAATTAAAAAACCCCCACAGAGCAAAGTGTTCCCCCTATTTACTTTTAGGCCAGAGGCCTGGGAAGTTGTGCTGGGTTTGACTGGAGTAGGGTTAACTTTCTTCACAGTGGGTGGTGTAGGGCTGTGTTTTGGATTTTTGCTGAACATGGGGCTGATCATATAGAGATGGTTTAGTTATTGCTGAGCAGGGCTTACACAGAGCCAAAAGGCTTTTCCATGCTGTATGGCATCATGCTCAGTATGTAAAGTGGAGGAAATAAGGAGGAAGGGGAGGATGTTTGGAGTGATGACGTTTGTCTACCTAAGGAACTGTTACATGTGATGGAGATAGCTGAACACCTGCCTGCCCATGGGAAACAATGAATTCATTCCTTGTTTTACTTTGCTTGCATATGCAGCTTTTGCTTTCCCTATTAAACTGTCTTTATCTCAATCCACAAGTTTTCCAGCTTTTACCTTTCCCCTTCTCTCCTTGATCTTGCTGGTGGAACAGTGAGTTGCCTGGGGCTTAGATGCTGGCTGAGGTGAAACCACAACAGCATTCAAGCTGGTTGCTGCTGTTCCAAGGTGCAAAATTGCTGTTTGGGGTTGAAGACAGGTGTGACTGTGCCTCACCTCTGTGATTCCCTTTGAAGCAGCCCACTAAGCCTCCAAGTCTCTGTCCCAGCCCTTCCTCCTTTCTCTTGCTCTTCAGTTTCTGTGACAAAAGTAGCCCAGCATAGCCTGGCCTCTGTGACCTTTCACCACAGGATGAGAGGAAATCTAGCTCCAAAGCTGGCTGCTTACAGGAGGAACAGCTTTGGAGACACTGCAGAAATGCAGCAGGCCCAGTTGAGACAAGTGTCAACCCATGATGATCCCTGTGCACCATGGACAGCTCTTCCACTTTCTTGGCTCCACTGCTTTCCTTTTATAACAGATGAATTTTCAATGATCTTTGTGTCAATAACATGACCTGAAAAAATAGCATGTGTGATAGGCAGCTGCTTCAAAATACTGGTTCCTTAACTAGGCAGTTGTAAAATTTTCACTGGTTGTGGACAGAGCAGAAGAGATGTCCAAGGTTTTTAGCATTCAGGACATCAGTTGTGCCTCATAGGGACTAGCACTGTGCTTTAGCTAAGAAAGCTGAAAGTGAACAAAACCTGCTCTACTTGTTGCCTGAACCCAACCTTAACAGAAACAGCTCTATCCTATCAGGGCACCATTGATATAGGGCTATGCCAATTAAACTTTATCAAGAAAAATATAATTCTTGTAAATATTAATCCATTTTATTCAGTGGCAAGAACCTCTGGTGCTTTGTAACTAGTAATAATTTAAATCTCATGGTGCAGGCTAAACAGGTAACCAACTTCCAAGCAGACCTGAGCCGTGAATGAGGCACCTATTTTCCTACTTTTAATTTAGAGGTTGGGTAACTAGAAGAGAGGCAGAAAATGTAATATATTTTCCCTGCAATTTTTATTCTTTGTTATTAAAATACGCCTGGCTGTAGCAAATGTTTCAACAAGTGCCAAGCAGGCAAAATCAGGATTTTCAGAACTGTTTAGATGGACAAAACATGCTGAAAGGCACCTGGGAAAATTTCACTGAGAACAAAGTATGTGCTGAACTCTTTCCGAAAATGAAAAGAAGCAAGGCTTTTATTTCTATTTGTGCAAAAGAAATTCTTAATGATGTATTCAGTCCTCAGGTTTCCTTCACACAGATCTGGGTGGGTTTTTTCCTTATGTATTGTGGTTTTAAACCTTTTTTTTTTTCCAAAGAAAGACTCATGGGCTAAAAAAGAGATGCACATTACTTGAGACTGTGTCCAGCAAGGGACTTGGGTATGAGAAGTTTGCCTGGAAGCCTTCTGACATGCTCAGATGGACCCATGTCCTAGAAAGGGTGTGGGGAGAACTTGGTGCTTTAGAAGGAACTTTAATCCAAACCAGATAATAACATTTAAGATGAGCATGAATTATGAATCTATTCCAGCTTAAAAAGAAAAGATAAAAAGCTCTCTTACTGTACCCTTTCTCAGTGGCTATTTGTATTCTCTTGGGCTGAATGCTCTTTTCCTGCTACCCCACTTAGTTATGAGCATTTTGCTTTTATTGACAAACCTGAAGATTTAGGATGAAAACAGTTTGCAGCTGATTAAGGATGGTGTGCCTGGAAATTCCTTGCTAATCTCTCTTATTATGCCCTTCATAAAAATGGTAGTCATGGTATAAATCCTAGTTTAACTCAACACCTGCAGTGCTAATCTCTGAAGAGAAAAACGTCAGATACCTCCTTCTGTGTGCAAAGTGTCAAATTCTGTGGCATAAAACATTAAAGGTGTCCCGGTTTGGAGACAAATTTGGAGGAATGTCCGAATTTGAACGTTCTCTGACAGAAGGCAGGTTACAGCCGCCCCTCCCCCACCAGGTTCAGGAAAGAAATATTTCCTCGGAGGAAAGTGAAAGAGGAATAAAAACTATTTATTTAACAAACACACAGGAAAAGAATAATAATGCTAAATAATAAAACCTCTCGCTGGGGAGAGGAAACTTGGGAAGATTTTAGAGTCCTTCCTTGGGTGTGGTCTCTTTCTCTCCTCTTCGGAGCGGGGTCGGCCTGGGCCCACCACCGGGGCCTTGGTGGAAAGCCCTCCTGACGTGTTCTGATGTTGCTGAAACAGTCCAGACGAGAAGAAGGGGGAAAGAAAAAAAAAAAAAAAACAACCAAAAAACCACGAAGTCCCAGAACAAAGTTTAACTCTCTGTCTCTCTCTGAAGAAACAGAGCCAAAAAAAACCTGGCTGAAGAAACAAGAAGGGTGCTTCCTCTGCCCTGCCACAGCAGCAGCTATCTCCCTGCAGCCGCCAAGTGCAGGAAAAAAAGTAGTGACCTTGAAACACGGAACTGTTTCGAAAAAGTTTGTCTGGCTTTTTCTTTCTCTCCCCTCTCGGGCTCAGTTTAAAGGCACAGAAAGGCACAAAATTCATGCCTGGACGATATGGGATACAACATCATAAAGTCACCCCAAGACAAAAGGCTACTGACATTATTCACCTTTTTTTTCCTTTGCACAAAGTTTTGCACTTTCTTTTCTAGCATTTCACATGCCATTAACGATTCTTATATAAACAGTGCCTTAATGGTGGTGGGTACATGACATGTCTGACGGTGCTACATGGTCACTGTTCACCCTATGGTGGATCCACTAGGGGTCCCAGCTGTCCCCCAGGTATCATCTTTGACTGTGCCTTGAGTTCTGGAGTTAGCTTCCTTCCTTACTCATGGGATGTCTTCTGAGAAAGGTTTCTAAAAGCCCCAAGTGTTAGTTGCATATTTAAGCGCAGCATAGCACTTAAATGACCAGTGCAAGAAATCCTGGAGCCAAAATAAGTGGTAAATTTAATCTGTTTCAAGACTTTAAACCCAGATTTGAACACTTCCTGTCAGCATCCTATCCCATCCCCATGATGTTTTTCTTGCTATTATTATTTTTCTTGCTATTATTTTCTTGCATTGGGACACAGTGTTTTAAAACTCTGCTCTTTGCTCTGCAGTGCCAGATGGAAAAGGCAAGTAAGTGAGCTGCAGGACTGAAAGATCACTTAGAAATGAAGACACAGTGTGTTTCAGGGTAAAAAGTCTTTATCTGCCCTCTGTTTCTGTTCCATCTCTGCAGAAGTATTTGCTCTGGTTTCTAAATTAAAATTATTCTCATAAAACTGTTACAGAACTTAAAGCGTATTTTTGCTGTCACTGATATCCTTGGTCCTCTGCAAAGACAAGCTGCTTGAGTACCATAGTGCATTAGGGAACCTAATTCTGTAAAGCGCTTTTTGTCAATTTTTCATGATTGAGATTAACAAACTGAGACGGACAGAAACTATCTATGTAATTTTAAAAACTTTTAGTAATTTTATGTTGTTTTTATAAGGTACATATATGAATTTTGTTGTCATTGTGTTAGTTCTGTTGCAAAAATAGCAAGTCAAATTTCAAAAATCTTTAGTCTCCTTTCATTTTTGTCCTTGGATAAAGAAATCACTGATACCATCTCAGCCCAAGAAAGAGCCAAGGAATACTGTGCCATTAGTGTCTGCAGGTATATCTCAATGCTCTCTGTCTTCGTTTCAGACAGCTGTTTCTGAAACATGTTCTAGTAACCCTTCAAATACGAGCAGCAGAGCATGTATCAAGCAGAGGTAGTTGGGGCTTGGGAATCCCTGTAATCCTGAATATTAACAGATTAGAGTCTAAAACTGCACTAGATTAAAGGTTTACTAGGAAGAGACACCTGAGTTTGAGTGGTGTTCCCCTACCCATGGAATAGCATGAGAGATGGATGACTGCTAGAAGAAGGTCATAGTGTGTGCAAATGGACAGTTGCAGACACCCCAGGAATGATTTGGCCTGAATGGACTCTTAAGAAGTTTTTTTGAGATAAGGACAGCTTCGCTTATAAAAGAAGCTTTGTTCTCCTGAGGAATTTTGTGTGTTTAAAAAAACCCCCCTAACCTGTTTTCAGCTACCATCTTTAAGGAAGTGACCTTGAATTGTACATACTTGCACAGATTTCCTCCTGTGAAAATACAGTCAGAAAGAATATTGTAACAGCAATCATCTTTTTACAGCTCTGCAGCTGGGAAGACTACCACTTTTCTGTCATTGCACAAAAGAAGGTATAGTTTCTTTCTGATTTTTGGGAACTTTTGGAAGCCAGAAGCAAATAAGTGTTGAAAGCTTACGAATAGTAAATTTGCAGCTTTATACCTAAGACAGCTAGTGCCAAATTCTGTTCACATAAGCAGTCCTGCTGGAGAACTAGCAGGGCTGTGTGCAAGCACACTCTGGGGCACAGTCTGCGTGTCTGAGATGACTACTACCAAATAAAAACAGTGCAGAATTGCAATCTGTTCTGCCTCCATTGCATCAGTGATGTTTCTGTTGACTTCAGCAGAAGCTGTGTTGCCTGATGGAGCGAAGCAGCACCTTTCCTTTTCTGGGAATGAAGTAATTTAGTTTTATTTTATGGGATGGAGGCATCTCACACCTCAATGTTTTTATATTCCAGCAAAGACTAAATGTAATTCACGTGACCTCTCAGGAATTTGTGTGGTGAATCTAGTAGGTGGATTGAACCTCACGGTGGCTCCAGGGAACTGTATGATAAATTAATAACTGTTCACCAGTTGGATTTGTTTGCAGTCTTAAGGGCATACTGTGATGATGCTGTGCTGAAAAGGTGCTGCATTTCAGCCCTTACAGATATATAGAGACTGCATTAGCTGATTATTTAGAGCTGGTGTTAGGTGTTTTGCAAGATATTATGTCAAATATTAGAATCAATACATATGGAGATGAACACTGGGCAGCTGTACCAGAAATGGAAACTGTTGCAGGGAAACTGCCTGGAAGGAGGCAAACAGGAGGCTTCTTGTTCGCCATGACAGAAATATGCATCTTATTCACGTTTGCTCAGTTTTTTAATCTCCCATAGCAGTTTCTCACAGTGGCTTTCTCACATGGGCTTTGCACATATTTTGGCCCCATCTCTTCCCTATGTGTCTCTTTCCAAAAATTGTTCTTTTCTAGATTTTCACTGGTTTATCAATCTTTCACTTCTTTGCCTCCTTCATTCTCTTCTGCATTCCCATTGCCTTCTCTCCTCACTCTTCCTTTCCGTCAGTCTCATACATTCTTTCTTCAGGCACCTTTGCTACTTTTTCTTAATTAATTCCATCCCTACATTTTCCTGGGCAGCATGCATGGGCCAGCTGCTAGGGTGTAATTACCCTTTCCACATCCAAATGGGAGCAGGGCTGAAGCTTCTTGAGCCATTAAAACCATTGTATCTTCCAGACACCCCTGGGCTCTGAGAAAGGAGAGGACCAGTACATGGATCCTGACTGATCCCAGGCAATTCAAAAGGGGAGCTGCAGCTCAGTTTCTTCTTTAGGGAGGCTCTGAGACCTCCATCCTTTCCCAAAGAGACCCTGAAGGTACAACTAGAACCTGAGCTGTCATGTTTGGATCAAGGTCTCATGTACTGTTTTTTCATGAGAAGGTCAGGTGCCACATATTTTTGGATTTTTGCCTTCAGTTGTCCTTGGTTTAATGTAGTCAGAACTGGTAAAGTTAAGCACAAAAGGTACAGATATTATCCTGCCAGAGGGATATGTTTTTAAAACAATAATGTGCCTAGTCTTAAATGCCCCTTCTTTGTCAGTGCTTTCCCTTAGATGTGTGATTCTGTGATTGTATTTTTCGGAGCAGCCCCATCCCTTCTCTTCTGTTTTGGTTGATTGAAAAAACCTAGCTGGACTTTGCAATGTTTGGGCTCACTCTGGGTTCCCATGACTGTCTTCACCGTTTTTCTTTAATACCTGCAGCAATCTCAATCTTTCTTGAATCTGAGTGACCAGAATTATTTATGTTATTCCAAATATTCCCAGTGCAACTCATTAAATTCTTGATTACAGAGAAAGCCTGCTTTTGTCAAAAATGTTAGGTAACTAACAATTACCAATGACTATCAGCAGAAAAATAGCTAATAAATACTTCAACTTCAGATGCTCTTTAACCTTGCAACAAACACTGATTTTAAGATATAATTTCCTTTAGACATGTGTGAGTAGTTCCTATGATTTTTATGCCTTTTTTCCAGAAGTCATTCTTCCTCCTAGCTTTTGCTTGACTTCACTTTGTACATTCAATAAAAGAAATTGAGATCTAACATCTTAGCCAAATCTGTGGAAGTCAAGAAAGCTGCAATAAGCCCACGTGCCTGTAGCCACAAAGACATCCTTCTCCTGCTGTTGTGAGTGCCAGCTCACAGCCCACCCCTCCTTTCATTTGCTGGTGACCTTTCCTTCCAGTGCTCAGCCCTGTTGAGACTCTTATGAGGGATGCTACAGAAACAAACAGAATCACTTCCTGAGAAGAGAAATGCCAGACCTTAAACAGGCAGCTGGAGAAGCCAAGGATAAATAAGAATACTCTGTTCTTGAGAAGGAAAAGATTGTTTCTCTGCCAAAAAATTAGAATCCTTGTAGATTCCAGTCAGTTTTTTCTGGAGAGAACCAGTGTGGCACTTCATGTTTCCTCATAAACTTAAATGCAAGTGTTTCAATACTGAGTGCCTGATTAAATTAGACATCCCTAATTTGTATATATGTCCCCATTTTAGAGGTGAATGTCACACTGGAATTGAGGGAGTTCAGTCTCTGAATTCATGTGTTTAACCACTTCCCTTTGAGGGCATGCAATCACCACATAGGTTTTCTTTTTTAAATCCTTTTGTCAGGACCATCATTTATCATGGATATGTGGGTACTTTTATTAAGATAACTAATATATTACTAGCAATCACTGTTCAGTTTTAAGATTATTAACAGACTGCTTAATTGTCCTCCAATGGTATAATGGGTACACTTAACCCATGTCTGTACAGCAGTGCCAAGCTGTGATAGTGACTGCTTAACCATGGTGATTCAATGTGTGATTTTCACAAATGAATGATACTTGTCCATCTGCACTGGGCTACTTCAGGAAGAAATGGTACTTGCAAGGTTGCAGGAATGGAAATGAGATGTTAATCAGTGGCTGTCATTTATGTAATTGGATGGAAGTAAGAAGCAAAAAACACACAAACAAAAAATCCCCAAAGAAATAAAACCCTTCATGAGGGAGGGGCTGTTTCCCAGCTGTAGCTATCAAGGAATTTGTTTCAGTAAAGAAGGGAGAGAAGGAGGATTGTTGTATCAGGACATCAGGGGTGTCTCTCAGGCAAGAAGCACACTGGCATTGTGCCATGCACCTTGAGCTGAGAGCACAGCACACAGTTCTTCCTGCTCCTTCTAAAGGGTTCAGAAACTGATTTACATACATTTTCATGAAAGCCAGAATAAGGGAAGTTCACTGATTTTTATCTAAACTGTTTCTAAACTGATTCAGTTAAAGAGCTGAAACATTTATTCATTTTTTTAATCTCAGTATGTATTCAAGGCCTTTGTAGGATAAACAATAGTTATCATTAGTGCTAAGCTGTTTTTATCCCTCGAGCTCAAGTGCTTTGGAAGGATGAGTGTTATCAATCTGATTGAAAAGTTCCACCTACCCAGTTACAAAGACTTGAGGCAATTGTTGGAGAACCTGGTGAATGAACCTCAGGCTGTATGGGATCGGACAGTGGGGAACGACTCCTTGAACCCCTTCTGTGAAGCTGTGTCTTGCTCCTCAGAGCTGGACATGCTTGTGCGCGTGCTTGTTGGAGTGAGAGGGCACATAAGGAAGAATGTAAAGGAGATAAAGGTTGTTTTATATCAGTTCTTTCACTTTTGGAAATTAACTGCATGGAGTATCAAAAGTGAAAATAGCTACTTTTTGTTTGACTGTCTTGTTTTCCTCTACTGAACAGCACTCTGTCCTGAAATGGTTTAAAAGAAGCTGGAATGTATTTCTTCTAAAACTCAGGGATGTTGAGTGTCATAAACGAATTAGCCAATTTAATAATTAAAGAGAATTTATTAATAATCAAAGTATAAATTTTGATAAAGCCACAAGCAAAGCAGTGCCGAGCCAGGCGACTGGCACCAGGTGAACTAGATTCAGGCTACGTCCGCTCCGAACCCGTCTAGTTCACAAACGCTGTTCCATGGGGTACCTTTTTATACATTTTTGGGTTCTGTTAATCTTATCTTTCAGCTTACTGCTGCGTCTGAAAGTTCCTGGAACAAGTAGATGAATATCTTTTCTTTATGATTTTGAATAAGCTTCTTTGGCGACAAATATTATCGTATATACATATTGAATGCATATCGCTGGAGTCTTTGCCAGACGAAAAATCCTTTGGAATACACTTCTTTGGAGTCGAATATTATCTTACCGTATATGCATATTGAAGGCATATCGCTGGAGCTTCTGCCAGACAAAAAATTCCCTTGAAGTATACTCTTTTGGAGACAGCTTCATGTCTTTGTATTTTTCTCTTGGCTTTGGTAAAAATGCTATAGTCTTTATTTTTAGCACGAATTACTTTGCAACACATATTACATTGAGTGTTACAAATAACTTCATTCCTAGAATAAAATCTGTTGAACAGAAGCATCACTGGTCACAGTGCTGTTCTGACTTCTTGGTGTAGCTCAGGAAAATGGGAAGGGTCATTGCTGCTGATTTAATGGAGCTGATTTGTTGAAACAGAGGCAAATATAAATCAGCCTGTCAAATCAGTAAAGCAGACAGTGTCACCCAGGCCTCAGAGTACATTTTATTAAAGGGTTTGTCTTGGAAAGGAAGAGAAAATCTAGCAATAGAACTGAAGATGAGGCAGTTAAGATAGAAAACCTGCAGGAATTTCTTGTATGAGGGGCTGAATGTCCTCACTTGTCCTCTTGTAAAGGTTAAAGTGGATGAGTCATGATTTATATGGTGCCTGAGGTCTTCAGCTGAGAGTGAGGAGTTCTAGGCTCTAGTCACTATTCCAAGACCCTGCTTTATTTCTTATCCAGTAACTCCTGAACATGAAGTGCATAAACAGCCTTTTGACCCAGTCTATGCTTTAGGTGATTACTGGCTAAAGGATTTCAGCATTGCATTGCTGGACTTGGTTAAACTTTATCTACTTGAGGCTTTAAACCCTCCTTGGGATATGGTACCACTGGACATTGCATCATAAGCCTCAGACACAGTAACTAAGATTTGGTTGGTGAAGCCAGAACGAGATTTCAGTAGTTTTCAAAATTGAATTAGGGACACATTTTGCTAAGGTTGTTTGAAAATGGAGGTTTGAGGTCTTGTATAAGTTCCATGCTCTTGAAAACTTTATTCATATTTAGAGATAATGCAAATGTTCATGCTTAGAGATATTCATGCTTTTTACTCCTCTTATACTGCTAGGCTTTTCATTAATGGCTTTCACATACAATTCTACAGTTCTAGTAAAAAAAAAGAAAACAACTTTAAAAATATTTTTCAAATTCCACAGGCCAATGAGTCACCCCAGTAGTGCAGTGAACTGATAAAAAGCCCTGGCCTTACAGCTGTCACGCTACACATGAAGATGAGTTATAACCCACTGTGGTGTCCCTGGTGGAAGGATTTTTGAGAGTGACTGTGAAGGAGAGGAACACCAGAGTGTGCTAGGGTTGTTTTATAGAAGCTTTGAGGTAGGCTGAGGCTTTCAGTTGGAGAAACTGAACATCTGGTTATTGACTGTGTTTATTTTTACAGTAGCGAACAGAAGAGTTGAGACCAAAGTCAGAACAAAATCTCTTATCATATAGACTGCCTGACACACTGCACACATTTTGAGCAGCATGGCTGGTGGCACTTCAGTGAAGCCTGTGTATTTCAGCAGCTGTTAGAGTATTACCCATGCAGAAAAGAGCTCAGGAGGGAGGCACTGAAAGATTTCGAACAATGCCATCTAGTGCTAAAAATAAATCTCCTGAAATAAACAAATTTTAATTTTTGCAGGCTGTAGGTTGTTTATTTCTTTACTTTTTTGGCAATTCCACTTGTTAGCATTAAACTTGGACATCAAAAAACCACCTTGAGGCATAGTTGGAGGATTTGTTCAGCACCAGCTTGGATTTGCAAGTATGGCTCATATCCCACTGAGAGCAGCAAGGAGACCTGACCAGGAGCCTTCTCGCCTCACTTCTCCTGTCTTGTATCAGTTAGTGGCTGGATGCTGATACCACTACTTAGCAGGAGGGTGTGCATCTGAATTTGACCATTTTTAGCCTTTGATGCCTGATGGTGAATCATTTTTTCCCCCTCAAGAGCTGTTTGAAAAAGGTGACCATCTGCTCCTTATTAAAAAAAAAAAAAATCCTTTTTTCAGTGTTGTTCAGCCTTTATCAGTTTAATATAAGGACGTACTTAGTCCCACATTTTGGCAGCGATCACACAGAGGAGTCTATACAAAGATACAATGATTTGATAAGATCCATGATTGTTGCATATGAAATAGAACATTGCAGGCTTTTCTTTTCCATTTCCAGGGCTCATTTTTCTGTTTGTTTCCTTTTTTTTTTTTCAAATTTATTTTCATTTTTGTCTTTTATGGTCATAAAACCAGGTATTCAATATGTGCAATGCATTACTGTGATCCTTTAATAACCAAAAGTTATTAGGACTGTTCTACATTATGCACTTCCATAAGAAGACAGAATTGATGTATTTCCCATTGAGACGATTTTTGTCTCACGATGCCCTTTATGATGTTGGTGGATCCTTCTGCTTAATTTCTTCATGGAAAGTATCACCATGTTTCAAAGAGATGGCTCCTGAGAGTAACCTGAACAGGATATGACTAAAAGAACCTGTCAAAACAAGCCTTTGGGCAAAACAACAATGCACATCCGGGGAGGCAGATGCTCTCTCTCTTTCATTTTTTAAAAATAGTGGTCCATGGCTCTGCTAAGACCAGTGTCCTATCATATATAGTGGGCAAGATATGTGTACAAATGCAAACCTGTCTTAAAGACCAGACCTTTTATTTCCTTTCCCATCTAAATTCCTTTGCCTTGAATTTGGCATTGTTTCAAATGAAGTGTCAGTCTCTCCTCCTTACTTGGTATTGTTGTACTCTCTTCTCTGAGCTGAAATTCAAATGGAAAAGGTGCTGAATAGCAAGTCTTCCCTTTGGACACTAATGCAGCTCTGCTCCCATAGAGAGATAAGGATTGCAAAGAGCTAGAAATTATTGAGAAGTCTCTTGAAAGGCCCCCCACCTTGAAGCCAGCATGGTTGTTCTGATGGAAAATAGGTTCTCATTTTTTGAAATCTGATCATGTAGCAAAGTAAAAACAAAACCAAAATGACACCCAAACCAAACCACACAGTAAACTAAATTTCAGTTTTCCCATACTAAGATGTTTATTGAAGACTTGCATTCTCATCTGTTCCCTAAGGCTTCTTTATTTTCTACAAGTGAAATAAAGATGTAGCCAAACACCAGCTTCTTGTAGTAGTTTTGAAATGAACTCTCGAGCACAGCCTGCATGTGCTTTTGTTGTGTTCATTATAGTTATCTCACAGCAAAAGTAGTAACAGGTAATGCATTTCTTTGTGAACAGAATGATGATAAGAGAGGCATTTAGGGGCTTAGTCGTGTTTTTCCTAGTGATTTACTTGTTAATATTTTTTTTCTTTTTTTTCTTACTGAAAATTGGCTTTTTAAATTCAGAACGTGTAGTGGCTTTTTGGTGAATTGTTTAGGAAGCCATGATACTGCTTAGCGTGACAATATGCATACACTTCTTAATAATTTGGAAAACGACAGCACTACAGAAATGAAGGTAGAGGAATAGATGTGTTTGTTTTCATGCTAAAAATCCAGACAAAATTATTTCTGTCAGAGGAGAATTTCAAAGAATAGACAGCTTTGTTTTCCATCTCCCACTGAAATTCAATGGGCTTTGTATGGCCTGCCTTTTAGGAAATCCTCCATTTTTCTTTACAAAAGGTTGTTTATTGCTGTTGTCTACAGCACAAGCACTTCTGAACCTCTGAGTGGAATGAGGTTTCTTTGTCCAAAGAGTCTCAGTAATCGTTACACCAGCTGCATGTGAGATGAAGGGAAAAAGCCAAGTTTTCTTTTCTCCCTATGCCTTTCCCATTGCTAACCTGTTTCTTCTGCATCAGCTGTGGCCTCTAGCAAACAGCTTTTTGTGGCACAACTGGTGACAGAGGACTGGGCTGGTGCGTGGTTGCAGCCTAAACTCAATCCTACCATGTTGGGACATGGCACACTGATTCTTCTGATTGTCAAGCCAGTATCTGTAGTAGACTGTCTGCAGCATCCTCTGTGTTTTGTTTCACAGTTTTTAGGTTGTGCCTGCATTCCAGCTCCAGTGCCTCCCTACCAGGAGTGTAAAAACACCACTGGTTTCAAGGAAAAGGTTTTTAGGCAGAGGCCGGGAATGAGGCACCCAAATATGACAAAACTGGAAAGGTAGCTATGCAGAGATCCTGAAGGAAATGAATCTCAACAAGGGTAAACATCTATTAACTTAAAACTGATATTTTGGTGTGATGCTTCAAGCTATTTTGTGGATTTTCTTTTAATTCCTGCTGACATGAGGGAAAAACTGCTGGTCTTTAGTCTTTTCCAGAGTGGGAGGTGAACTGCAGGTGTGTGAAATTGATACTAGGAAGATCACAGACTAATTTACTTCAGTCATTAACCAAGCACCTTAACTCTTGTAGTACTTGGCAGCTGAATTGTGATAAAGGTGAGCAAAGCAGCCCAGCAGAGATGGTGGAGATAATTTACTTATCCCGGCCTGTACTTTTCTATGGACTGCAAGGCTTTAATTTACAATAGAAAATACAGAAATTTTGTAAGTTCCAGCAAAAGGATATTTATACAAAGAAGTCTTGATATGTTTATTTTCCTATCAACATGTAGAGTTAGTAGTGGAAGAGTTTAATCTGCCTTTTAGAAACTTGAAATATCAAAGATGAACTTGAAAGAAACCTATATTTATCTGGATATATGGTGCCATATCTCTAATTCATGGATGCAAACTAAAGTCTGTTTATAGAGAGCTTTTAGCTCAGATGGGAACAACTTTTTGTTTATTTTCAATCTTGCCTTTAAAAGTTACTTTTCTGTGATCATTCCTCTTGGTTTTTCTTTAAAATCAAGTGCTAAAAAATGGATTATGGATTTTCTACTGAGTTGTTATTTTTGGTTGGAAGCAAAGCCTGAGATTTTAATGCATGGAAATAAAAAAAAAAATTCAATAAACATATCTTTGTTTCATATAGATGATTGTTAACTGCTAGGATAAAAAGTATCAAACCTTCTGGGGGGTGCATAATATGTTTGAATGAATGAAATCTAAAATGAAAAGGAAACAGTAAACACAAGATTTTTCAACATTTTTTATTAGGAAACAAACACCCCAAAAAAGTATCATGGAACTGTCAACGTATGAGTTATGATTGCAATAAATTGCATTTTTGAGGACAGCTGTTTTGTTTTGTTGTTTGAGCCAAATGCTCACTATTAGTGTTCTACCAAAGTTGAAGAGCTCTTTATTATTTATGCCCCACCTGTATGTTGTCACACATTCCTCTCTGTCAAAGAGTTGAACAGTTGCAAGGGCTCAGAAAGTTAAAAAAACTGTAATTACTGCATTCTATTTCTCAGCCTTTCTGTAATTAATTTGAGACACAGTTGGGACCATCCCGAAACAAACAGTTAGATTAGTTAGCAATTAATGAAACTTTCATCACCTGTGGGGGTGGACTTCTTGGAGATCAACTTTCTAGCTCTTTTGATGCTTTGTTTTGAATTCCACTTTCAATCTTTTTTTCTGATGCGTGATCTCTATCCCTAACTCCACATATCCAGTCATTTTCCTTCAGCCCAATCATTCCCATGGTTGACAGACATCTTTTTACCTTGGATTTCTTGTACCCTCTTCCCTTAAGTCTGTGGTTGGCTTTTGGTTTTGTTTTGGCTTTTTTTTCATGTTAGTAGTTCCAGGTCTTGCTTAGAAGCTTTCTCTCACCCATTGTTATCTTCCAAAATGTCACTGAGATCATCTGCTCCAAACTGACTCTGCTGAACAATTCTAGTTCTCTAAGATCATTTGCACAGACATTATTTTTCCAGACAGAGTGTCTTCAGCAAAGAACTCAGCAGCAGAAAAAGCAAACAAGTCTGGCAAAAGTGACAAGCATATCCTTTTAAAATAAATGAAACACATATTTTCATTACTTTTAGTACCTCTCTGCCATAGCTGCCTAAGCTGAACATTTGTCTACATGGATATTAAACAGTGGCTAAGAGTCGGATTCAGGAAACAACTTCTGTGCATGGATAATCATATTCCTATTTAGCAAACAGACGTATATGCCATAGTCTCTTGAGGCTTTTAGCACAGGTCTAAGCTCAAACCCTTCTTTCAAGGGCTTTATTTTTCTGTTTTGTAAATGTGTATTTTATTGTAAGCTATTTCTCTCTGTTCATTTTGGATTGTACCCTCATTAAATAAGTGTAGGAGGTTACGTTCACTGGTTATCTCAAGAGTTTTCACTTCCCTGTCAGGTACCACGTTGCTTAACAGCCCCTCTGGTCCTTATGTCTGGAAGTAATAAATCAAAGAAAACTCAAACTGCTTGAAGAGGTAATTACACCATTTGTTCTCCTGTTCTCTTAGCACAGCCCTGCTGGCCTGCAGGCAATGGATGCTGAAAACCACACTCTTTACTATCTGCACTATCATGTCACTAAATTAGTACACGTTCACTCTGACACTTGGCAGTATAACACTTGCATAGATTAATGTGTATTGAAAAGATTCTGCCTGCAACTTAAAGTTTATGTAACTAGAAGCTGTGGATTAGGCTCCCTGTTTCCAATTCCCTTTTAACTTTGAAAGATCCATGCAGTTTCACACAGCGATGGCACAAAATATTTTATCTTCAGTCATAATTCCTGTGCCTGGTAACTGCTAACCTTCCTAGGCTCATATATCTTAGATACAGAAGGAGTCCTTGCTGTAGCCCTCTCTCTTCACTGACAACATTTAACATAACGTACAGGATCAGGAGCCATGTGCCTATAAATAGTGCTGCCATTATTAATATCTTTGTAACAGTAATAAAATATTCTGATAGTACAAAGCAATGAAAATGGTCAGGGAAGTATTTTTAAATAGAGAAAATGATCTTGAAGTCATCTAAGATAAATGTATCCCAAGCTTTTTAATCTAGAACCTCCGCATAGAAACACTGCTGTTGCTTGGCTTCATCATGCTTGGCTTTGCTGCTGTAACTCATACATCCATCTTTTCATCATTGTACTAAAATCGCCTTGATGTGTTTTATGAAAATCCTCTTTAAGACAGTCTATGGCTGATTACCAAATCAGCCCAAAGTGGACCGATCGTAGCTGTGCTCTCTCTGAACACATTTACCATGGTTTCAGCTTTGCTTTGCTCATACCTATACTGCTCATTATCAAAACAAACCAATTAAAACATGCTTTTATACACTGTAATTACATGATCACAGCAATGCTAACAGACAGACATACCTTTAGAGAGCTTCTAGAATCCTGAAGTGACTTCTATCCTTTAGCTGTAGCGGGCCAACTCAGCAGGGGATTTTTCAGCTCAACTTCTGTGGCAGTTCCTCGTAGCATTTCATTCTATTCTTTTCATTCTGTACATTCAGTTACGCATGTTCTCCTGTGTTCTTGATACACAAACAATATAGGCTTTATATTCTTCTGTATTCTCTACTTTGTGCTTTTCTTCACAGAGGTCTATTCATTCCCTGTCCTAAATAAAAATGTCAAATAATACTGTTTCACTTTCTTTCAACTGTGGCTTTTCTAACTATGCATCCAATTCCTTTCTTTGGAAATCTCTTCTCAAGACTTTTTAATCCCATTTCTGTTCCTCTAAATGTAGGTGTTATCTTTGAGCCTGCTCCAGAATCCACTTAAAGCATAAATGCTCACTTCGCAGCTTCAGAAAGATAGGTTTAAGGGAGACTCAGAGTTGTGTCAAAGGATGCTTATGTGTTTTGTTCTCTCATAACATGAAATTTAATTATCGCAATATTCTGTTTCCAGCTCTTCAGAACACTACTGCTCATGCATCTGCTAGGATGAATGATTAAAGATGAAAGGAATTTAAATCTTAGACTTATGATTCTGTTCACTTCCACAGCGAGGAAATGAGCTCTTGCAACTCTCTCTGACATACTGGTCTCTTGGCATGGCAGTCCCTGTGCAGTCCTGTGCAGTCCCCAGGGAAAGAAACATCTCCTTAAAAGTTAGTACTTCATGGACCTCATAGTGAATGCCAATTACTTGTTGTAAAATAATTGTAGTAATTTAATGGTTGTTTAAAAATGTAGTCGGCAATCCATTTGGGAACTGGAATTTTTAAACTAATTTTATATCATTTTTTAAAGCAGTGCTGTAGTTTTCACTAGTAAAGCTAGTATTGCTGTTTATTTGCCTTTTGTTAGATGAGCCAGAATTTATGGGGGAACCTTAGTCTCTTTTACTGGAGTACCTGAGGAAATTGAAAAAAATTGTAGTTTTTTTAATCCATTGTATCTATGACATTGCTTGTGTCTTGGAGACCCTTAATATTGTGTGACATGTCAGTAAATAAATAGGATACAAAAATTAAAATGGCCTTTATGACACAGACTACAAACTGCTTAAATGCTAGGTTCTTAAGTATAATTGCAAACTGGGAATCATTGCTGGAGTTGATTTGACTCTGCAGAGGTTCCAAAGGACTGGGGCCAAGAAATTATCTCTGTAAGATCTTGCTAATCCAGTATATCAATATAAACTCATTACTGATAAAGTGAGTAGGTTAAAGAAGAAAGCCATAATGTATAAAGGAGATGAGTGCTGAGTGATCTGGATTGTTTGGAAAGCTCTTTGCAGGTAAATTATGTGTATTTTGACCAAGTAGAGTAATAAATACCTAGGTACAAAGATTGTCGGCCATGCAGGATACAATAACCCGTCCTAGATAGCAGCAGGCCTGAAGACCGCTCAGGGAGAATGAGAGGTCTGTGAGTCAGCAGGAGCACTGCTGCACATCAGGGAGACTCAGCAGCATGGAGGCTGAATCAAATCCTCAGCTGGTGAAAGACTGGGTACCCAGTAAGCATAGAATTGTGATGTAACATCCATTTAACACTGGCCTGACCTCTGCTGAAAAAATATCTGATGCACCTACAATTCACAATTCAACGAGTAAAAAGATTTATGGGAACGGTTGAAGGGATGGAAAATATGACTTACAGGATGACATTCAAGGGAGTGTTAATTCTATGTCTTTATCATCACAACCTTAAAACTCATCTGGAGAAAATAATAGTTCAGCAGTTCCACGAAAAATTCATAGTAAGAACAAAACCTAGAAGTCAATGTAGGACTGATCAGCATTTTAAAGAGAGGCAGAGTTATAACTTTTTACAAATGACTGTAAGCAGTCATTGGAACATTTCCCCAATGGCTGTAATAGATCAGTCTTGATTGTTAATTCAATGTTTGTATGTTAAGGGAAAAAAGGACTACAGACCAGATGCAAGAATCAATGACAATAAGCCCTACAGTTAACATAAAGTACTAGGTTAGAAATCCCAGGGTCCTGCCTGGTGTTAAACTTCTGTAGTCATCAACATAGACTATTTTTCTTTAAATTGCTGCTTTTGATAGAGTTTTCTCTTCTTGGTGTTCAGATTTTACTTTTTAAACCAGTCTTTCCTAAACTAATCCTTCTTAAAATTTGTATTAGTTTTTAACATCCCATAGACAAAGCCATCAAAGCTTGTCATGAGGTTTACAAGCTATAGACAGTGAGTGCTCCCTTGTTGGCAATGCCCTTTAGTGGCACGAGCTTGCAGAGCAGTACTGCCAGGTGGCAGTTGTGACTGTCAGAATATGCACAGCAAATGCCTTAGTCACACCCCTCACCCAAACCTGGGTTGCGATCCTCAATTCTGAATGTGTGCAGGATCTTGCCTTGCTAGTTAGAGGGAGCCAAGAGGGCTGCTCCATTGCCTTTGTTATTGATGTTCCTCATTCTATGGACTGGCAACAAAACATAAAGAGGTGTGTCAGCTGAGGGAAGACCTCTGGGGAAAAAAATCCTATATACAGGAATTTAAAGTAGAGAAAATACCTTTCCCCCGCTTTTATTTTCCTTTTGTTTCTGATACCAAGGAACAGCTGTGGATGGAAACCAGTAGGGCCTCCATTGGCTGTCAAGCAGTTACCAGTAGGTATTACTGATCCAGGAGTTCACAGGCCCCAAGTTACCTGGAAACGCTTTAATACTGGGAAAGATACTGTAAGGAGAGGTGTTGCTGACTATTGATGAAAACAAACAACTTGGCTTAAAGAAATAATATATAAAGTTGTTTTTAATAGCTGTCTCTGCTTAGAACAAGCATCTAAAATCTGAATTCTACTGACATAACCTCTTAATGAGACTGCAAAGCTCTTTTCCTTCTCTCCTGTACCATTCCTCGTGTTTTACTTTTCCTTCATGTTTGATTTTTTTCAACACCAATCATTCATTTACAATGCTTCTGCTGGTGTAACTCGGCTTTGGATTAGGTTTCAAGTTGCCATTTCCTTTTTGTTTGAATAGGGATTTCTTTTATCCAGAGGAAGGAAGCCAATAATTTGTCATGACAAACCAACGCTCAGTTGGACTCACAATCCTGCGGTCAGCTCTTCTGTCATTTTCTAAAGCATTTTAGGATAATGGAAGAAGAGTCTCATTTGTGATTTCTCATGTTTTCCTTTGTTTTCCCCGATTTATTTAACGTCTGTACTCCATTTGACCATTTGCAGGACAGATTACAGTAAATCTATAAATTTGTTTGTTTTAAAGGTGATACTAAGTTTTTGTGCTTTCTGTGCCCCAAGTCTTTCCCAGGGGATCATTCAGGGATCCTTCAAAGGATTAACCTTTGGTAAGACAAATTAACAGATGTATCTGTAGGAACAAGCTAAACTATACTTTGCCATAAACTTACATAATCTGTACTGTTCCTTTCCAGTCAGAGTTTTGCAGATGGCAGATTATTTACAGAACCAAGCTCCCATACTTTTTAGGTGCTGCTATCTCTGCAATCCTACCAGTGCATGTAACACTATCAATCCTTGGCTGTCTCAGCACAGGGAAGGCTCAAGTACTTTCCTGCAAGTCATCCCCTGAAAACTGTTTGGGGATTGCTCAGGGAGCCTGGACACCTAGGTGTTCCTGAGCATCCCGGCAGTATAGACTGAGTCAGTGCAGAGTGAGGAGCCCTGGGCCTGAGGTTTTCCCCTGGCTATGCCCTGTGACTGTTTGACCACCTCTCTGTCCCTTTGCTTTTGCAAGAAGAGGGATGGGGACAGGTTGCTCAGGTTGCTGATGGCCCTGTGAGCAGCTGGTGCAGGCTTCTGGCTAGAGAGGGAGGTTTGGGGAGAACTCCGGTTATTTTGTGTTTGCTGGGCCGAAGGCATAAGCTAGGTGCCGGCCTTAGCGGTGAGGGTCTTGCCAAAGTCTTTCGTTCTCCTGTCCCTACAGCCACCCGTGTACAGGCTCCAGCTTCGGGGTGTCTGCCTCCACTCGGCAACCTTCCCCCCTCAGGCCCACGGGAAGAAGAGCCGGGCTCGGCTAGAGGGTACGAGGGGGCTGGTGCGCACTGTGCGGGTGCGATCGGTGGGTGCGGCTTTGTAGGGGCAGGACTGTGGAAGGTGGGAGTGAGGCGTGGGTGGGGTGTTGCGGTGGCGTGCGGAGTGTTCCGGGAGCCGTGGGCTGGGGGAGCCGGGGCGATCTTCCCCGCCCATGATTGGCAGCGCAGCGTGTCCCCCCCCTCCACCTCGGCTCGTGCTGCCCCTCGGCCGCCGCGGAATACAGAGCCGCACCGCCCGGCCGGTCCTCTCCGCGCCGCTCTCCTCCTGCCTTTGCCGCTCTCATTTGTTTTAATTTTTTCCCCTCTCCTCCCCTCCCATCCTTTGGGCGCTTCACCGCTCGCTCGCCCGCCCGGCGGGCTGCCTCCGCGGGGGCGCAGCGCGGGGCCATGCCGGCGGGGCCGCCGCTGCTTCGGGGCTCCCTCCTCCTCCTCCTCCTGCACTTCCTCGGCGCCCCGGCCCGCGGAGCCGTCTACACCAACCATTTCTTGGTGGAGCTGTACGACGGGGGCCAGGCAGAGGCCGAGCGGGTGGCGGCGGAGCACGGCTTCGGCGGGGTGCGGAAGGTAAGCCCCCTGCACAGGGTCGGAGCGCTGCGATGCCCTTCACGTTGGGCTGAGGGCGTGCGGTGTCATGCCGTGGGCATGCCAGCGACACAGGGGTGGCCCCGGCGCGGTTCTACCCGCCGCTCACCTGCGGGAAGGGACGGTGCGGAGCGCGTCCCGCTGTGCCCGCGTTAAGCCTCACTTCCCGAGGGGCTTTGAGGAATAGCGGTGCCAAGAGCCATTGCAAGTGCTCCTCGGCATTGGCCCAGCAGGGTGGTTGTCTTGGACTGGAGAGAAAGTGGAGTTTCCCACATGGTAAGTCGGTGCCTTTTGACTTAACTATGTAAACATCCTGCCGTGGAGGAGCTCCCATCCTGCGGGGCTGGGGCTGCCGCCCAGGGCTTCCTGAGCGCGACTGCAACTGCTCGGAGCACCTGCGAAAAAATGAAAGCCTCATCTCCATGGAGAAGCCTGCACACAATTTAAATAGAAGATTTCACAGGGGTTTTGACACTCCAGTTTGTGATGCTGGTGGGCTTCTTAATATCCCTGTTCTCCTAGAGAAATAGGATGACCCTAGGCCGAAGAAGTTGCTTAATACTAAGCATGATAAGCAATGAATGTTTTTCACTAATGAATGTAAGCTGGGAAACTTCAAGCGCCATTGGAGGTTGTTTTTGCTCCTGAGGTCCTAGGAAATCAAACGCAGCCAAAGCGGCGGGTCCCCTCCTGGCTCCTAGAGTGTCCAGCTCTGCTAGAAATCTCTCCCATTCAAATAATCATTAGACCTCTAAATATTTTAGGGTACAGTAAGACCTAGGGTGAAAACAGGGAGAGGCTAATAGAGTGCCCTGGTCAATACAATTCCTGGTGGACTCGCTTGGAGGAGTGCGGAAGGAAAGCAGGCTATGAGTGTTGCTGCTGCTTGTTTGGTTTTTTTTTTCTTTTTCTGGCAGTTATGCAATGACAGCCTGGTCCTACATCCAAGGAAATGAATGATAATAGCACCCTGAACTTGAATGAGTGAAATGGCTCTAAGCCTCGATTTAAAAATAAAAATTAAAAAAGCATATCAAGTGAGACTCCCTCCCTCAGGTTGCCTCATTTCAACTCCAGTGGGAGCTTATTAGAGAAATGAGGACAAGATCGTTGTTGCTGTGACCACAGCTAACTCCTGTTGCTGATAAGATGCTTTTGTTTTAGGCTCACAGCCTTGTCCTGATGATAGAGCTGGGATGCTGATACATTTGGGAAAGGATTCATTGTGGAGATTAGGTTTTGTTATATGAAATTTAGATACAGCTTTTTGGTCAACAGTTTTCCTCTTCTAGTCTCTTCCTGATTGTGCTGTCTTCCTCCTATCCTGGGGTTACCTGACTGATAAGGCCTTATGAGAATAGAAGGGTACATTCCTGCATAGCTCAATTTCTTATGACTTTTGCTAGATGCTTTCAAATGATCCTGTAATCCAAGTGGGTAAGAGACAGGGAGAGAGAGAGGATTTTGTGGGATGGAGAAATGCAGCTTCTGGGCTGTTAGAATCCTCTGCCCTCTACCATGCTTCTCCCCAGGATGCCTCGGCCATATTAGGAGACTTCTTCATGGAAATCAGCCTTGTAGCTCATCTCAGGAGAGAACTGGAGGGAAGTCCCTCGGGTAAGTGCAAGAGGAGAGTACCTGCTTTCCAGGACATGCCACGAGGGGGCTGTTTCTTGTGAGCATGGGTGTCTCTGAAGGCCAGCAGAGCCATGGCATGATGTGTGTGTGTGCTCATGGCGTGGGGCAGCAGGTGGTTGCAGTACTCAGCACATACTGTCTCAAGATTTCTGGGTTATACTATCCCAGTCCCTGAAAAGCTAGTAAGCCTCCCACCCCTCCTCCCCAACTGTAAGAGGAAATAGCACCCTGCTTTCTGCAAGGCAGTAATTTTAGGGAAGAGAAGAGGTTGGTAGGGTTTGACATTTTGCTGGCTATGTTGGAGGATAATCCATGAGAGGTTAATCCATGAGAGGTTGATAGCAATCTTCATTCTTAACAGGGTTTGGGTGGTGATAGTTGGCTGCTAATAAAAGCTTGTGCCATTTATGCCATGGCTCTTCAGTACTGCTGAAGAGTCTCCTCTCTGTTTTGCTATCATCAGACTTGTCTAGCAGCTTACAGTCTGCAGACTCAGCTTTCATGGTGATACCGACAGTGCAGGAAGTCGAGTGTGGCTGTGTGTAGAGAAGCAGAAAGCTGTTAGTGGGAAGCTCTCGAGGGAAAGTACTATGTGTAGCTATGCTGTCTAATGAAATACTCAAAAAATACCAGCACTCCCCCAACACCAAATTACATCACAAGTAGAAGCGATCTTTTAGATACTTCAATGACACATGCTGTTTGGATGATATATTGAGTTACTTACTTAAAAAAAATCCAGTTAACTTTACCCATATTGGAGAAGAGCCACTGTCTGAAAATAATCACCTTTATTTCAGTACAGGGACTTTCTCAGTAGGAACACAAGAGCCGATTCTGCTTTTTTTTTATTGTATATGAATTTAAGATGAGTATGAGAAAGATTTCTTTTATGCCTGTTAGGGTATCACAGATCTCTTTTAACATGACTTTATGGGAGCTGTTTTTTAAATTATGTATTTTTAGTGCACATTTTTTCCCCCAATAACAAGCAATTATTATTATATGCTTATAACAAGCAAGTGCATATTACGTTTACTTAACAGCAGATTTCTGCAGAAATGCATGAGAAAACATTGCCTTTAAGATTAATGTTATGTACTGCATGATGCACTTTCTAATTGATTCTTTGGCCATCCTTCCTACCATCATTCTGAAACCACTCTAAGATGTCCAGTGGGCTGAATGTGTGCTTTAAATTCAGTGCTTGATGAATTGGTTAAGAAGGACTTGGTGCTTACATAAACAGGTGCTTTTGTTTAGGTCTAGGATCCTAACATGAGTCAGTGTCAAAAACAGTAGTCAGTTTTTCTTTAGTCTTCCCTGAATACAGACCTCTTTGTAATGCTTATTGTGCTCTTTGATTTTTATTTTTAATATTTGCAATTTTTCAATCCATTTGCACCTGCTAAAATTGATTCTGTGTATTTCTGGTGAAACAAATACTGTGATAAAACATATTTTTTTCTTAAAATGATTAGTCTTACCATCTTTGAGTATTCAGGAATTGTGAGAATGCCCCCCTAATATTGTGAGAACTGCAAAAAGAACAAGTTTTTGGTTTTGATTGGGTTTTTTCCCCCAATTTGATTTATTTGCCTCTTGGCATGGTTGCTACCGGAATACATTTCTTAATGCAGGCTGAAAAAAGGGGCTTTCTGACCTTGCCTTGCAATTCTCAATTAATTTCTAACAAGGAGAGTAGGAAGATGCATTTAGAAAGGTCTTCTATTTGGAGATCAGAGTTTAGGCATCTCTTTCAATTTCATCAACAGTAGTGAGACTGAGACAATCCACAAAGTGCCACCATAACTAAAAGGCTAAATATTCTGCTTCTAGTAGCATTGAGGTGAAGGGTTTTAAACAAATAGCATTCAGTGGCCTCAGATTTTAAAATAAGAACCAAACATAGATTTCAAAACATGGAGAATTTTATGGTTATGTTGCCCAAAGCTGGTCTGTTTTTTACTTGATGTATCACCTGATCCCATCTCCCACTAAATCTTGCAAAACTCAGTATACCTCTCACAGCTGTGACTTCTTTGCTTCCTGTTTTTGCTTAGGAGGCTGCTGGTTGAGGGCCAGGCTTTGTGGAACCAACCAATAATTTCTTGATGAAACACTGGGAGCATTCAAGTTTTCTTGTTTTTTTCTGTACATTGTGTGAATACAGACTTATCAAAAGCAAAACTTAACAGGTAAAGAAGTTATATTTCTTGCTGCAGCAGCCCACTTCTCTGTGTTTAGGCTGAGAGCCTGTGGGGTGGGAGTTGATGTGGTGTAGAAGGCAGACCTAGAGGCAGAATAATGAGTTCACAGCCTTGGGAGCTTTTTGCAGGGATTTCTGTCAGGGATCCTGAACGTTTCATCCTGGAATGCACATACTAAAGCCTTAAAATGCCCTCCTGTGCAGATCAACGTCTAAATCTGGAAAATAGGTGTTTGCCTTGCTTCTGCATGCCCAGGAGTCACTGTGATGGACAGATGGGATTCAGTGCACGTGAAGAATGCTGTTTGTGGGCATGGGTTTGGATGTTGTGTTTATAGATGTATGTATTTATGTACATACGTATCTTTCTTGTTCCTTTTCCCCTAATACCTAATCTTGGAGTAAAGAAGAGAAAGGAAAGGCAAATTCTTAGCCAGGCTCCTGGCAGACTCTGTTTGCATATGTATTTACCAGTCCATTTTTGCATATATAAGGTGGTCCATGCCTCGCAGTTAAACATGCTTGTGTTACTTTCACATGTGCTGCTAATCCAGGGGCTCCTGGAAGTGTTGTGTAATTAAGTGTAATTGTGGCCAAGTAAAGGCAGCATGAAGGGTGCAGGAGTGCTCCAATGTGGTAACAGATGCTGAAGCAATGGAACATCCCTTGCAAAGAGGAGGCAGAAAGCTCAGGCCTCCCCACGTGGGCCGGCTGGAGTCCAAGGACTTAAGATCAAGCCTCAGAATGCAGTTTTTCTGTGCGTTAATTTCTGTTCAATAATTTATTAGCTTTGTGTTTTATGCTGGTCTAGAGGAAAGGATGTTTGCTTGCAAAAGCATTCCTTTATTATAGAAACAGAAAAACCTCTTAGACATGGAGGATACAATGTAAATTTTCTGAGGAACCCGAGAGCTTTAATTTTCTAGATTTCACTGTTGCGGTTCTGTATTAGCAAGACAAAAAAAATGGCTGTCTCACCATAGCAGCAAATGCTTCCGTTTCTGTCCTGATATGTGTAAATTACACCTCCCTTTTCCAGAAAAACACATGAAGAAAGTAACTGAGGAGATGCAGAGAGAGAGCAGCTATCTGCATCAGGAGGGAGCCTTGTTGGCTCCTCGCAGGTAGAGTCCAGGTCTATCATTGGGCACAGTCTGGAAAGGCCTGTTCACTCCTGTTTACACTTGAGACAAATGTTAGTGGAATCAAAAAAGAATTTTGCTGTGCTAGAAGTGAGTTTGCCTCATATACATAAATACTGTATTTCTTTGGAAATGTGGCGCTTTTTAAAATTTTTTTTTTTTATTTTGTGTTCTGCCTTGGACACATAAACAGCTCCAGGAGCAAACACTGGCTAACTGGATAACTTGGAACAAACAAACAAACAAAAAAATCCCTGTTACTTAAATGTAATCAATTATGCACATGAAAGCTGTAAATTATCGAGATCTGTAAACCACAGGCTCAAGTACATCCCTAACCCAGTTTCTGTAAAGTTCCTTCTCTACTAGAGGCTCAGACTGTTTGCTGGTGGTGAGTGTTCTGTTTGAGCTATAAAATAAATACCTTGTCAAATTTTACACTTGTTTGAGTGTAAAACAAGGTCAGTCTCCCCTACTATAGATCCCCGCTGTAATTGCTCCATTGCTGTTTTGAATATGTGGTGTAGTTGTTTCTTGGCAAAACATGCAGATTAAATCTTACCTTTACAGATTTTTGGTTTGTTTCCTGAACTACAGCTCAGTGAACACAGAGGTATGAAATTCTGGCTGTTTATAAAGCTGCCTGCATTTATAATTTTATTTATTGCATGTTGTTTGGACCCATTTGCAAAATAGAACATGTGATAGAGACAAGTGCAGTTCTTTTTTCACTTGGTTTTTTTTGATGCTGCAGCCCAAGAGGGAATATGCAGTTATTGGTTTTCATTTACATTATATTTAGTTTTGCCAGAGTGAAGGAGAAAACATATAAAGAAGTGGATGGCATTCCCTGAACACTGTGATCTCAGCATACCAGGACTGAACATGCTGTGTACTAGCCTATGTCCTGAAATCTAGCCCAGAGTGCCTGTCAGTCTGGTGTCTCATTCTTTCTGCCCAGATAGCTTCCTTGCAGATGACTTTCAGACTATTCCTGGGCTCTACAACATACAGATATATGAATTGCCTCTGTGTATCTGAATTTTGGAATCCCATATGTTGTGGCTCTGTCTGTGGTCCTACTTAAAGCTCTCATTCTTCTAGGTAGGCTTTTCAGATGCTGAAAGCAGCCTGAGGGCCATTACTGAGAGGCAATATGGACATCTGTAGCTGTTAACATACCCAGAATTCAATTTGTCCCTTGACAAAGAATGCAGAGCTGTGCAGCGAAAGGATAACAGTTTATTGAGAGAGTCCCCTGCTTTGAAGACTTGGGTTTTTGCATCAGGCCAGATGGACAGATCCCATTGTCATGCCTAACCAGACCCAGATGGTTTAGGGTACTGCAAATCAGGGAGGGCAGTTTGTTTTCAGTTTGGGAGTTCAAATCCAGATTTAAGTTCTAGACCAAAAGAAATTATCAATTCATTCCCAGCGTGAAATGCTTCCTTCTAAGATCCTGTGGCATCCTTGGCATTTGTTTATTAGCAGGCAAATGGTCCCAGAGACTTGAGTCTGCTGCTTGGCTCCTTCAGAAAAGGACAGAGGTGTTTGAATTTGTGTTATCTTTTTGAGAATCCAATTCTTGGGTGAAGGTGGAAGATAGCCTTCTATCTTTTTCACAAAACATGACAAGTGACGAGATGTAAGACCCTACCGACTCTTAGGAAAACTTTTACTGCTGTAATTATACTGATGTGATTAAAGTGGGGAAACAAACCCAATTGCAGTGCTGTTACTATCAGTGTAGGAGTACTGACATGTTTAACTCATTCCAAGTCAGAACAATATTAGCAGAAATTTAATTTCCTCTGGAGCTTTTAACAGTAAGACTATGTTGATTTCCAAAAGCAAACAAGCACATAAAACCAATCAAAAGCAACAACAAAAAAAGAGCTTCCAGTTTTCCTGGAATAGTTATGCTGGTAATAGTTACTACTTAGTGTAGCTAAGTAGAAGTTTGCACGTGACCCTTAACCTCATCCATCTATGGAATTTTTCAATTAAAATTAATACATGCAACTCAAGTTTCAAATGCTTGTAATAAAGCAGTTGCAAAGTAGTTGTCAAAACATAGGTAGAATTTATCTGCTAGATAGTTTCCATTAGTAAGTTCTGAGAAATGTCCGTGCTCACGGAAAACTCTGTCATCTGGAAATCAAGCCAAATTGTTAAAATGAATGATAAATTCTGCCAGTTCTTATTAAAATATTATAGCTGGGAAGCCCTTTTGTGCAGTTCCAGTCCACAGTATGGGTTGGTAGTTTCTATGTGAGCAGTAGCAGCAAATTCAGTGCTGTTAATAGATGTAAAATTTACCTTTGTCCTGCAATATTATTCCAGTCATCAGAAACCCTGTTCTTTTTTTTCTTTCAACTTTTTCAGATAATTAAATGGGTCAGGTCTCTACAGGATGCTGCTGTGCATGGTGGCTATAAATAGTGCCGTGAGCAGCCCAACACTTCTATCCATCCATGGCCTCTGGTGGGAGGAAGCTGAACTGCTCAACCATTTGTCAATGTCTGGTGTGTTGCTCTTGTAAATTAAGGCGAGCTCTGCATTTAACTCTCATAAGTTCATTGAAAAAGCTAACCCTATGCTACTGAAATGGAGATTTAATTTCAGCTCAGCAGGCTTAGGCTGTGCTTTGCGACAGAAAGCACTGTCCCAGAGAGGGCTGAATTCGGTGTGTACTGTGTGAAATTGAGTGGCCATGACACACAGTTTATCATGCAGTGTGAAATACAATTTGGTCATGGATTTATGACAGTAGCTCAACAGTGTAACTCAGCTGAACGCTGGCTGTGTTCAGCAAGTAGCAGGAGCTAGGACTTAAAAAAGAAATTATGAGCTTGGCCACTCTCTACATTTATACACTGTGATTATAAACAAATAAATTGGATAGTGACAGATCTTTCACAGGGAGTGAACTGGGACGTTGTCATGTATTACCTACCTTCTCAAACAAAACTTCTGTGGAAATGTTACATTCTTAACTACTTTGTCCACAGAACCGTATGGAAATAGTGACCTCAGTGTTTACATCAAACCAGTTGGCAAATGTGTCCCAGATACTCATGACTGAACTAGATTATTTACTTACCAGAAGAATAAGATGGTAATATGTCAGAGCTGCTTTCTCCAAAGAACCAATCTGTGAAAACGTGAAACCCAGAAAATATATATTTAAATATTATTATTAAGTAGAGAAATTTGCACTCTTTCAGATGATTGTTGGATACCAAACCAGAGCCAAAGAGGTAAATCTCTTCCTTGCATAGGTAGTAAAAGAGGTGGAATATAGCCTCCCCTTTCCTGATGACAGAGGATCCTTCTTTCTGCCTACTCATTCTTTATGAAAAGCCAGTGAAACAGAGGAGTGTGATTCTGAAATCTGCTCTGTGGGTGAGTACTGTCTCTGTCACCTACTGTGCAACACCAAGTGCAGCAAAAGCTTCTTTTTAAGGCTTTTAGCTGCAGCCAAAATATGGTGAATTAGCTATAACCTTGACTGTTGGATTCTCATCAGTCTCCTGGAGACCTTGTGCTTCTCTGTATCAATTACTTTCAGAACTGTGTTTCAACTGAATTTAGCTATTTAGAAGTTATTTTGAGTGTCTTAGTTTGAAAGACAGGTGTCTGCTAAGGAAGGCAGGAGCCTCCCTTGGAATGGAAAATGCAACCCCCTTCCCTCCAAATGATTATAATTTTGAAATTAAGGGGGCTTTCAGTCAAAGATATGAGGAATAGGAATAACAGTTCTTTACTAATATGTATACGTATAACAAGGCAACAAACAACAATAACTATGGTAGTAGCAACTAACAGAACCAGAAACCCAGTGACCGCCTTCTCGGCCGCAGGCACTTTCCCCTTTGGTGCAGTTACGGTCACAGCCGGCAGGGGAGGGTGCGATGGTTCCCCCGCGGCTGCAGGGGCCGCTCCGGAGCGAGCTCAGGGAGCATGCGGCAATGGCGGACGAGAAGCTCGCCTCACAAACCCCCAGGGGCAGCCGATCCCGGCACCCAGCTGGACCCTCGGGAACAGCAGGCTGGAACAGCAGGGACGAGCACACAAAATCCCAGGTGGTAAGTGAGATGTATCAAACTCCGGAGCTACAGTGGGAACCCCAGGACTTTTCGGCAGGCAGGGAGTGCGGGGTACAGTGTAGCGAAGGCTCGGAGTAGTGACAAAGGAATGGTGGGGCAGGGCAGTCGTGGCCCGGCTCCCAGCAGGGCAGGGAAAGGCGAGCTTGGGATCCCGGGGTCCTCTGAGGCACCCAAGCAGATGCCGTAAAGGTCCCTCTTCTAGTGAGGTACGGAGTTAAATAGAGTTGTAGTGCAACAGCTGCTCCAGGGAGCAAGCTTCACTCACGGTAAAAGGAAGGCAGCAGAAGGCAGAAGCCTGTAGTGGTGGTGAATTATTTCCCCAACGACAGCAGCTTCTCTCCCCTGGAGAGCTAGGAGCCCCACCCAACCCCTTTTTCTCAGTTAAAATCTCACGGCATCTCTGCCCCACACGAGAAAACCCCAGGTTAAGAGGATAGGCAGCTGGACTCCTCCCCCTCTGGCCAGGTCTTTTTGTCTCTCTTAAGTACCCAGTAATTATTGTCTCTTTAGTATGTATGGGGAAAATTCTTTAAGAGAAAAAGAAAAAACAGAGGAGACCTCCTAAGACCCGAACATTGAGCCAGCTGTAAAGTGGAACTGTCAGCTCAGAATTTGGGTGAAGAAGTACCAAAATCAGAACTGGAACACATTTGCAGGTTTGGAAGACTTGGCTGCTAACATTGATGGAATGATGGTCGTGGATTGCGACATCATCATCTTGGCAGCATTTCCATCTTTTAATTTTTATATTGCCATTTAAACCCCCCAGATTTACAGGCAAATGTACTTTTCATCTCTTAACTGTAAAACCATTCAATTTCTCCTACAATTAAGACACAGTTCAGAATACAACCTGGTCAGAAAAGCAAGTGGATTTTTTTCCCTTTCTGCTGATGGAGATTAAAATACTCAGTGTGATGTTGTAAAATCCCTTTTTTCCCCTTCTAACTATATATTATATAACTAGTAACATATATTATTTGTGTTAAATATATTATACCTTGCTAGAAAAACCAGTTTTTCAGGCTCTAAACGCTGAAATGCTGAATGATTAATTAAAACCCTACATTTTCCTTGCTTGACTAATGTAATAGGAGCAAGATAACATATAAGCACATGCTGGACTGAAAACAATTTCTGCCAGCAATAAACTTCTATCATTTATTAATTGGTAGTAAAAGACTTATTTCACAGCTGGCTGAAAGGTCAGTGAGGGAGGTCCTGGGAGGAAGGGTAAGAGATGGTGTTGCTGTTTGCTTTCCTTTCTCATCCTTATTGCTAGGTTTGAGTCATCCTTTTTCTTGCATCTGCCACAGAGCTCTTGACTCCACTCAGAGCAGTTATTCCTTGTTGAGAAGTGACCATTGTGCTGTTGTGTACAGGAGCCAAAAGGAGCTCTCTCCAGGTTGTGGTGGCGTGAGTAAAGGATTCGCCTCTGACCTGGTCTTGCAATAGTGAGGATTAATGTCTGTGACTTCTCCTAGCAGAATAAAGAAACAAATGTCCCAAAATGTTCTCTTTCCTTGGCTCTGCTGAAAATGTTTTTCTTAAAGCTTCCTTCTCCTGCTCTTCTCAAGCCTACTACCTTATGTTAAAAAAAAAAAAAAGAAGAAACAATGTGACCCTCCTGTCCTTTAATATCACAGTTTTGTTTCTAATTGTTACCCATCAGCTTCTCTCCCATAAAGCACATCGTTTTCTCCAGGAATTGACTGCTTCTCTGGCACCTGGAAGACTTTTCAGAGTGGTGTAATAATAGAAACCTCTCTGTGAAGCACTTTCTGTCTAGCAGCTCTTGCTTGGCAGCCTAGCATTAAACAGACACGGAGTAAAAAGGAAGGAGTGAAGGTTTTGAATTGCAAGAGAGGTCAGATCTTAAAGTGTCGGTAGAGCTAGCATCTTTGCATTAGAGTAATTCACATCTTCTGTTCCTTCTTGAGTAGCTCTTGTCAGTAACCAACTAATTTTGCTCTGAGTTGCTCTTGTAGCCCTACTTCATTAGAGCTTGAGTTCCCGACTCTGCTTTTAGATGCTGCATGAGCTGAGCACACGTTTGTGTAGCCACTTTGTTATGTGAACATAGACTTAAAAATAATGCTGAAGTGCCTTACTGAAATTCAGCATCTCAGTGTTTAGCAATGTCTTGCCCCTTCTTCATCCATGAGACTTAAGTACCAGTAATTTGTGTCTGGGACACACTGCATCATAATGTTGTTTTTTAAATAGCAAACTTTAGCTCATGGCTTTTATCTCTGTTTTTGGAGCTGATGTGACACCAGGATCCTTTGTGACAACAGTAGTCAACCTGTTTGGTTACATGCTTAAAAGGAGAGATGGGTTGTAAATAAGGAGTGGGGCAAAGTGGCCTTTTTTAAAGCAGTGCTAATTGCTATCAGCAATATTGATCTATCTCAGAAGTCTACTGTGGCCATTTAAATTTGTAAGCTCTAACTGAATCAAACTGTTTCTTAGGAGTTTTCCGTAAGGAAGATATACTGATACGAAGGAGAGATTTCCATCTTATATTGATTAAATATATTACAATATTTAACAAATATTTGTTGCTGAAGAGGTACGTGGTTGCACACAGAGATATTACATGTGTAGATATACCCATTAATGTATGTTTGCAATAGCACTTGGCATTTTACAGTTAAGAGTTTCATATCACAGTCTATAGTGCTGTGCGAACATTAATGAAATGAATCCTATCAATAAATAAAATAACTAAACTAGTACTTATAAGAGTATGCTGTTTTACGTGGGAGGCAACTGAAACAAGAATATTACAGCTCTAATTGCCCAAGATTGTCCTAATATTAGGAGATGCTGAAACTCATGTCTTCTGAGATTTAGTCCTGGCTCTGTCCTAGAGCAGAGTTGCTACCATGTGAAGCAAGAGCAGAGAGGGAAATAGCAAAGGAAATGGTCGTGGGTTGAATGATCTCAGAGAGAAGGTTGTTTGCGGTGTGAAAACTTTTACAGAATATTAACATCTTCAGAGATGCGTTGAAAACACAGCAGAACATCAAAAGAGTGACCTGATACTCTGAGAAGCTCCACTGCTCCAAGCAGGAGACAGGCACTTACAGCCAAAATTTTATTCACCTTTGTTCATAAAATATAGAACTGGCAAAGCCACTTCTGGATTACCATCCTTTCCCCCCCTTTATTCTTACAGCACCGACTGCTTCAGACTAAATGAATTATGGTTAATTAGCTGGGTCAAGTGCTGACCGACTGCCTCTAAAGAATATCTGGAGTCTGATTTCTGTTTGTCTTTTTTTCTCATTTTTGTTTGTTTAGGTTTGGGGGGGAGGTATTTGTTTATTTTCTTTTGTTTTGTTCCTTTTTTTTTGTTGTTGTTTTGTTTTTAGGGGCTGGAGGGGTTTTTGTTTTGTTTTAATGGGATGCTAAAATTCTCACAATGTGTGTAAAAAAACCGTTTTGTGTTACACATACCTGCTTTAAGAAAATTTAATTGATTCACCTTCTGATGGAATCATATTTACTTAACTATTCTAAATGATGTGTATGTTTATCTGTTGTTTATGTAGTTGTTATGGAGTTGTGTAGCTGAATGATTGGAGAGGCTCTCTCCTTCTCCCAGTGGTCATTTGTTGCTGCTAAAAATGACAACCCAACTGGTACATGCTCCCAGTGACTTTTCTGGTGCTGAACTCCAGAATTTTTTCTGGTGCCCAGGGCTTGACTGAGGTGCTCTTCTTTCACACACACACACCCCCCACACCATTTATGTAAGAGGACATAATGATTGCTCAGCCTTCACTTCAGCCTATCAGCCAAACAATAGTAATCACCTACTTCACCTAATGACAATCTGAATTAACCCAGACAGTCCAATTTGAGGGCTAGTGTATAAGCAACAACATTCTCCTTGAAATCTGGGAAATATCCTGCTTTCAACAGGGCATGTGGTAGAATTGATAATAGTGTTTACAGTTACTGGGGAGTAACTGATAAAACTCCCTAAACTGCACAGATCCATTCCCATAAACTACAATAACTGTTTTAAAAGCTTCAAATGGCTTCTCCAATTCACTGATAAAACTGTCAGCAAATCCAGAGTCTTGTCACTGATGACTTGTATGACTTTATGTGCTTGCAGGATGGAGCTCTTCAGTGACAAACTTAACAGTGATACAGATACAGTAGAACCTTACACCTGTGTGATTCATTCAGTTGCAGATCAAAATCCAAATACCACAAACTTGTAACCAAACCAATGGAGCAGTGTTTTGTACCTGCTTGGAAGCACTGGGTGGAGTCATGTAAAAACAAAACTAATGAGAAAATGAGAATAGCCATTTAACATCAGGATTGATCTACCTAGACAGCAGTGCTTCTCTTACAGACTTTGGAGTGAAAGAGCTCCTGAGGCTCAGCTCTGCTTGTATTTTAACAGGGCCACCTCAGATAAGTGAGATGAATCATGCTTTCAAAGGGCCTCTTTTTCTTTTGCCATGAATTGTACAGGGCATTCAGGTGAATTCCGCATGGACAGGTTGGACATGTAAATGTAATCGCAGTCCACAACTGGTTCAGTTTCTTTCATTTACTTCCAGGTTTTTATTAAACACCTCATGTGCAGCTATTGAGAAGACTGTTTAACATTGTTCTTGCTGCATTTAAGAGGGACTAGGCAAAGTATTTGTTTTATCCTTTTGGATAAAATAAAATCCAAAGGCATATATTCTGCAAAATCTTTGGACATCACTTTTCACTTTACACGTTCTAGAGGAAGAGATATTTTGCTGTGGAGGTCAGGAAACCTTTCAGAAACCATTGGAAACTACTTCTGCTGGCTTGCGAAGATATAATAGAACTGTTTAAGCAGGGTTGCTGTGTTCTTATAGGATAACCAATATTCTAAATAACAGTAACAGGTGGCCTTGTTATCATGTGTGTTACAATATTTCCATTGACTTTTGTATCTGTGTACTTAGTCTTGGTCCCTTCTTACTACCACCACCTGTTGCTGATCCCTTTAAGAGATGGTTGGATATTTATATGAAACAGAGCTGAAAACATATGAAAATGTCTAAGTCAGGCATTTATGAATTAATTTGTAAAAGAATGTTTCACTTTGTGTTAATGAATTGATTTTACAAGGATGATCTGATGATTTTTTAACACAAAATGTACCTTTTGGGATGAAGCTATGACTGTAACACCTTCACCTGCCAGATTTGCCAAGAGAAGCAGATAAGGCTTTGGTGGAGGCAGCTGGCTAAGACATGAGTACAGTGAGAACTCGTCGCTGTTGTACCCAGGACGGTGAGAAACAACACAACCAAGATCTGGAGAAAATGGCTAATTAAATTAATTATATATAAAAAAATCAAGTTTATATAACTTGATTCGCAAGAGTAGCATAGTACTATTGGTCCCTTGGTCAACCACCTCCTAGAATGATTGGTGGAGGCTATACAACACCCATTTCAAAATATTTTCCCCAGTGTACCATAACAATACTAACTGAACAACAGCAGGTGCAAAGATAGAGAATTAGTTTACAAAAACCCATAGCAGTGTTTTGCATAGTTTTCGTGAGAGACAGAGTTCTCACAGAATGCTGCAGAAAGATGAAAAATCCCTCCACTAAAGCTTTTCAGTGTCCACAAGAACTGAGCCAGGAAGACTGAATCATAGCACTCAGACCTGGGCCTGACTGTGCCAATCACTGGGGTGTCTGGAGCTTGTGCAGAACCCTGGCTCCACCTGAGATCATTATTTTGAGCCTTCAGAGTAATTATAGCACACAAATGAGAAAGTGTGAAATCCTTGCCTAGGGCTGTGGGGACACAGTGGACTGGATTTCATGCTGGGTAATCTCTGGTGCAGCTTTAGTCCTCTGTGCTATTTCATATTTGTCTACCAATATTTGAATTAATCCTTTCTTGTTCGTGCTTTGTTCTGTGTTATTTTGGTGCCTGAGGCTGCCTGTGTTTCTAGCTGGCTCTTCTCTTACATGGCCCTCGTTGCTAAAGTGAGTGAGTCCTTTTGACTTCAGACTTGGCTCCCATCTGTGTATTTAAAGGTAAAATGATTTCTAATGCTAATTGGGGTGATGGAAAATGAGAGAAAGAGTTTAAAAATTAATATTGAATATTTATAAGCATCCTCAGTGCATTTGGTGAAACTGGGATGAAAAGGTTTCGAAAAGGTTTTTAATTTCTGCTGCAAGGCACTTTGTTGTGCTTCACTTACATTGGTAACTGAAGGTGTGAGGTCTGTGGGGTCCGTGAAGGCTCCAAATACATATATTTGTACCGAGTTTAGGTTGTATTTTCTGTTGGTGTAATTACTGAGCAGTAATGGGATGAAAGAGCTCACTTGTGTCAATTTAGGGCTCCTTTCAAAGTTAGGAGTGATGCTTGGACAGTGCTTGGACTCTGTGAGGGGAGATGTTTTGTGTTATACTTCTTTAAAAAAAAAGAAAAAATTATTTTTAAATTATTATTTGGGGGATGGGTATCTTTTTTTTTCCTTTAGCACCAGGGTTTGTTTGAACCCTTGCATCCATGGCCACATATTCATACTAAGGCAGGCAAGGAGCTCTGGGGAGAGTCTTTGTCAGCCTGGCTGACTGAGGGCTGACTGATTTTGGTGACCAAATAAGGTGGTAACTTGATATAAGCTGTCCTTTGCTTGTATTTATAAATTATTTTGCTCAAAACAAAGTTGTTGCAGACTGTTGTTCCCATTAGTAACTTGGGAGAGGAACCTTAACAAAATATTAAAGTAAACTGGTTTTAGAATATTACAGTGTTGGGGAGAAATCATTGGAAATGATGCACAAAAGCCAGCAGTGTGCTGTAGCGATTCTGCATTATGTGAAAGAGTGTGAAAAGGCAGTATGGGAAGGCTGGGCAGAGATAATTCCCATTAAAACAAGAGGGGGCAATCCAGGTTGTTCTTAAGGTTTTTTGGGCACCATAATGTATGTAGATAGAGCTCTCTGTAGAGTGGGTCAGTAAAATGCGGTGTTAAAGATAAGGAGCCAGTAAAATTTGATGTTAAAGATAAGCCTTGGAACCAATGTTCATCTTTATTTTTGTATTGTATATTACTTCTTAAAACTAGTGACAGGCTGTGAATGCTGGATCTCTCCCTGAGAGCCAGATAAAGTACTGATGCCACTGGCGGCTTTATTCAACTTGGGTATTTTCTTAAGAATTTATTGCTGCTTCATAATACCTTTGCTAGATGGGCTTTTCTGGTCAGGAGATGCTGATGCTTGTTTTCAGTGTTAGTGATGTCTTGGGTGGCTATCTAGAAACAGAGACTAAAAAGGAATAAGGGAATAAAGGTAGATATTTATTTGAAAGGCCTTCAAAGGTACACCCTGGGGAGCCAAAGGCTACATCCCAGATGGACCCCAAGATCGACCATGAGTCACGAGTTCTTCACACTTTTATAGGTTTGGTTCATTTGCATATCAGCATAAATTCGCCAATTAAAACTTTAGCTAATGATGTAATTTCTTCAATTTCTTCACCCCTCTAGACGCCCTAGTTTACACCTTGAATAACAAGCTCAGAGAGGCTTTGTTATATCTATCTGGCATAAGAGAGCAGCAGCTAAAAAGCTACAAGAAACTTCAGAGTTACACACTAGGCAGTACAGGATTTAAAAATATAAAAGCTAGAACCTAAGGCATCATTAGCTCTGCCCAAGGTGGCCTCAGTTGCTGCAGTTTTAGAATGAGGAACAGTATCTGATTTTAGTCTTTCTGTGGCTTTTCTTTAAACTTCTGCACTGCTTTGCAGCTGATATTGATTTCCTTTGCTTTGTGACAGGCAAAACTGCAACCGGTGTCACTGTGCATATTGTTTAAGGCAAGACCAAGAGAGAAGGGCAGTTTGATTTTCTCTGTCAAGTAGACAAGATGGGATGGGAGCCATCAGCTCCATGTGTGCTGCCCCATCCTAGCTAGGGTGTCTCTGAGGAACAGGCTACTTCATACCTGGTTTTTCCTTCTTGGAGCAGTTGAGGGCTCAGCAGTGGCCTGTCTTTTTCTCCCTTTCAATACTGAGGAATGGCCTCTCTCAGGAGCAATGCCTGGGCCTGGCAGGGGAGAATTGTAGCTGCCTGTTTACAGCCCTTCTTCCCAGCAGTGGCATCTAGGGCAGCAGAGAGTCCCTCCCTTTTCTTCCTGGGGAAAGACTGTCATATATAAGGAGGAGAGTGCAGAAAGGTTGAGAACCATGAATTTAACTTACTTATTTTTATTTCAATAATAATTACACCTCAACTTCTGTGGTTGAGCAGTAGCCTGAGAACAGCTAAGATACCTTAGACATATTGGTGCTAAAACTGTGCACAATATGAAACTTTTCCTGCTTCTTTCTATACCAAATGGTACATCCTAGCCATTTTCATAGAATCATGGATTGTTAAGGCTGGAAAAGACCCTAAGATCATCAAGTCTATTTTGCTTTCAGTTAAGCCTCTTCCATTGAAAGAGTTTTTCTTTCCTCCATTTAGTTGATCACTGAATTTTTAAAAGTTATTTTCTGGTCCACATTCTTTCAGGAAGAGGGTTAAACATTTCATCTTTGCTTCAGAAAGTGTTATTGATAACCACAAGGAGACTGCAAATATGAAGAAAATGAGACAGGTGGATATAAAATGTTTTGCTCTACTTGCTGTTTTGTATTTGTGATTCTGGTTTTGCTTGTATATATTTTTCACCAGTACTTTTATACAAATATTGCAAGTAATGAAGCGCTTGTAATTCCTGAGATTCTGAAAGCCATGTTTTGTAATGGACAATATTTATACATCAAGGCAATTCTAAATAATCCTCCTCACTTGAATATTAAAATGCTTTCCAGTAATTAGTTATCTTACTTAATTGCTAATTTTTTTCTGAGGGCAGGAAGCTTTGCTTTTGGCTTACAGAAAGAACCTGAGCCACCATGCTGAGTGCATTATTGTTCCATGGTACATGCTGAGCCTGCTGTTGCCAGAATAGGAATTCTACTCCATAGCAATTCCAGCTTTACAGCTACAACATTACAGAGCAGATACTGCTGATGACACTTCGGAGTCTTTATGTACAGGAGATCTGTTTTCATTTCACTTCATTATATGCACTGTTCATTTCACTATTTGCTCTTCTGCTGTAGCTCCAAATCAGAGGAGGCTTCCTGGAATAGCTGATAGTGGGAACGTAAATCCTTCTGTGAGCTACCTGTGTCCTCCATTTGGTTGCTGTCAAGAAGTTACTGGCTTGGTAGCAGGGGTCCCTCAGAATTGGAAGCTTCAGTCATTTCTTCTGGTATTCACAGGTCTCAGTGCAAAATCCTCATCAAAGTCTGACATTTTAGGCCCTTTCCCTGATGTCTGATTTCTCCCACATGTACATTCATTAATTTCCCTGGTGTCTGATTTCTCCTACATGTACATTCATTAATTTCAAGGATTTACTGCAGAGTTTAGATTCTTCCTGAAAATTGCTTGGTTTCTGCTATTAATTATTCACAGTCACAGAGCTGGATCACATAATCTTTCAGGTATTGCCTCACTGAGCTGACTTCCTGGGTGTCCCCCTCTAGGTTTAATTGATCCAGTGTGAAAAACCATGTGAACCATAAAATATCCGAGTTCCTCAAAGATTACTGCAATAACTGTGGAAAAAGTGGAATAGTCTTAGTCAAACTTATTCATTACTTTGTCCATAAATCTGTCCATAATCCTGGTCATTGTTGTACTAATTATAATTACTTATGGTCAAACTTAAATACACCAGCTTTAAAAGGTTACTATATACTATATTGCTTCATGCTAAGAGATAACTGAAAACTAACCTTGTATGGAAAATAAACAGCAAATATCTGTTCTGTATTTCCAGATATCTTCAGAATTGCTTAGGCTAATCCTTAATGGAAGAACATCAAGATCAAAATTTGACTGGAATTGATTTAATGGTTGATACTGAGATAAAAGGAAGAAAAGTAGCATGGTTTCACGGAGAGAATTAGAGGGGTAATTGGGCCACAAACAGCAAAGGACGGTAATGGTTAGCACACCAGGATGGATTTCAAGCTTTAACTGATCTGCCTGATAAGAGGTTTTTTTCCCATGCATGTTTTTGAGGCATAGAGTAATGTATCCAGCGTGGGAGAAGGGCATTTTCCTGGAGAGCCAGATCTATTGCCAGACTCTGGATTATGTAAATACCTGATCACCCAGTTGGTAAAGATGTCAGGTACAAGTTAAAATGTAAATCTGCTTTTTAAAACAATTACCTAAACGCAGACAGAATTTGAACCTTTAGAGATGTGACTCTGAGGATATATACAAAGACTTTTGTGGCCTCTACTGAGAGCTCTCATAGCCTCCTTTCTCCTTCTGCCTCAGCTGTTATATTTTTCACAGGTGTATGGAGCTGAAGCTGAATATTCTGATTATTCGCCCAGAAAAGCTCTCCAGTCAGCCATGCAGATCAGCTCCAGGGAACCATAATGATTTTGATGAAATGTCCTTAACCTTTTATGAACGCTTTAAAACAGGTCTTTTTATCAGAACAGAACGCTTTGATTTTTTTTTAAAGTTACTTTCCGTTTATGTATCATACAGAATGGAACTTTAACATGAAAATTAAATGCTTTCATTTCAGTGACAGTAAATGTTTCAATTAACATAAAAAAGTACTTTGAAGAAAAAGAAAACCCAAACTTGCATACTCATTTTTGGAATGACCAAATTTTAAACTTTGAGACTTCACTATCTTCTATTTCCACACTGCTTCACATGTGTAGTAAAATATGTTTGTGGAACTGTACCAGATATAGTGATAGATTGACTGAAACAGGAGATAATTTTGTAGAAGGTAATTTGTATTTGTGCACTGTATATACCTGTATACAGGAACAGAATCTGTTTTATGGCAGCATGATGCTGCTACCTGTATTCAGCCCAGATTTTCACAACAGTTTTTCTATCTAGACATCAGCCTTGGTATTCCAGTAAAGAACTTCGAGCTCCTGCTAAGATGTTTGTGTTATCATGAAGCATAGATAATAAAAAGGAGAGGAACAGGCTGTCATAGCTGTTCTAGAATATCTCTTTTAAGAAGATATTTTACATGCAGCGTACTCAAACCTTTGAAGTTGAAATGTTCACAGCATTAACATATCCCAACTATTTTTTTTCAACTTTTACAAGGACAAGCTTAGTTTAAAAATGTGCAGTTACTTGCTTACGTTGAAATGTTCAACTAGAATGTCCCTATTAAGTTCAAATGGGGAAAGAACTGTTCATTTGAAATTCAACTGGAGCCTCCTAATCAAGTACTGGAAGTGGGATGCTGTTCTCCTAACACTGTCTTTTAGCCTTCTAAAACCTAAATGTCTACTAGCTTTCCAGTTGCTCTCTGGCAGGCCTGAGGAGAGAAACGCATTTAATAATGGGAAGCCCTCCAGAGGTGTTTGCTTGCTCCTTAAATGTCTTGGACATTAAAGGTGCAGAATACTGTTTCCGCCTGAACACTGAGCTGTCTGTTTTCTTAATATGCTTTGTATGTTCCATTTCGGGGTGCTCAGAGGAAATTCCAAGTATCATATTTTTCTGAAAGTGGAAATCTCTTTGCTTTCTGCCTTCCATCTTATGGTGTCAGTTTGAATGTGTTACAACAGCTCAGCAAAGCACTTATGTAAGGCCCTCTTGGTGAGGGATGCTCTCTGGAGTTTCAAATCTTTTGCAGTTCATTTTGTTGTTTTTTTCTGGCTTTTTCAGGAAATAGAAAATGCTTCCTCTTGCGATTTAGGGTGCCCGTCAGAAATATTGGGACTGTTGACCTTAAATGTGAGGTGGAAAGAGTACTAAGTGTATACAAGTGAAGTTATGCACTGTAAACCTGTAGCAAACAACTTTAATGCTGCTGGGTGCACTTTTCAAAAATAACTTGAGTGGTTGGGGCTCTTTGGTATAACTCTTCACAAGTCTCGTTGTAGATTCCTGAATCACTTCACAGGTAAAAGTTTTCTTGTCATCCTTAACAAGAGCCAATAGCTCCATGATGTTTTTATTTTTTTCTCTCTCTTCCTCAGCTCCCTTTTTTAGAATCTGGATACTTTTTTTATCACAATGGTCTTGCTAAAGCCAGGAGAAGACGCAGCCTTCAACACAAGCTTCGTCTGGAAAAGGACTCCAGGGTAAGTGTTTCATTATGTGCACCTGTCATGTTTTCTTTGTGACGCAGACCATTTTTTTATGAGATCAGGGTGATGATCAAATCTGTGGCTATGATTATGGGTTTTTTTCCCCATGCTTGTTTCAAGCTTGGTGGCTTCTGTATGCACACACTTCCTAAATAGCCTCAGCTTTTATTATTTCACTGTTACAAATAGTCATACATTCTCTGAGATGTATCCTCTCTCCAGTAAGACTCAGTGATGCCATAGTCTCCAAAACATCTTTGTGCACTTTGTAATGTGGGGAGAAGCCATCCAAGGTACATCTCCTTGTTGTCTCCTCCATGAATCCTGCTACCCGTAGGTTATTCAGCCCTGAATACCTTGTGGTGTGAATGGTGAGTGGTACTTTCTCTGCAATCACCATAGATTTCCTTCTTCTCAGGGAATAGTATAAACGCCAGTTACTAGAGGAGTGTAAGCTGTCAAACTTCAGTAGTTCTTTTAGAGGCTCTTGATTGCAGTCTGCAAATGGTGTGCTCAGTTTTCAGAAGCATAAACCTCTCAGACAGGAGGAAAAGGCCCTGTTTATGGAAGGCTATGAGCTGGCACTGACAAATTCTTTTTCCTTCTATGCAGAGTTTTTGCACCAGTTTAATACTGAGCTGAAGTTGGGCCAGGTAGCACAAAAAGTATATTTACTGCCCAAATAAAGTAGATTGGCCTGAGGAATGATATCATGACAGCAAATAGATTATTTTTTAATCCTTCAGTAAGATTTCAACTCTCTGCACTGTGAAGAGGGGAAAACAATTTTGTTCCAGACAGAATGTGATTGCCAGATTTGTGTTATTGTAACACCCATGACAATGAAACACTTGAGTAGGGAGAAGAGGAAAATAGGTTAAATAAAATCATAATTGTCCTTGTGACACCAGAGCAAGCAAGGTCTGATGAATTCCCAGATTAATTTTCATGCTTCTGCAGAAATTTCAAGTGATTCCAGGCCCAGGTCCAACTAGGATGCCCATGGCTGGTCACTTCTGTGGTTGAGAGCCATGTGAGGGAATCACACCGGTTCCAGGTGCTGCCTGCCCCATTACTCTGTCCCGAGATGCTGATAGCTGGGTGCTCTAGGGTACCTCTTCCTGGTCCCGATCTCTAAAAAGAAATCAGATACAGCTGAGGGGTTACAAGGAAGAGACACGTCCAACCTGCCTTGAATGGAAATTCTCAGGCTTCCATTGTTTTGTTTAGTAAGCAGGGATCAGAAAATAAGTCACTGGGGAAAATCTACAATTAGTGAATACTAAAGCAAATGTCCTGAGAAGTGTTCCCTTTCTCTGAACCACTCAATCTTGTAAAGTAATTTATGAGAAAATGCATGAGAAAATTTAGGAAAAAAAACCTCACAATTAAGTTAGAACATTGAAAAGTAGTGGCTGAGTACAGTCACTGTGCAGAGTCATTCCATATGCTCTTTGGAAATAAATATTTCTGTAAGCCTCTGAAAATTTTAGGAATACCTGTGATATTTGTATGAAACCACCAATTCTCACTGCAACCTAATATTACATATCTGAGCACTCCTGTGCTAATTCCAGACTGGCTCTTGCATTGATACCTCTAGACTAAGTGTCTGCACTGCTATTAAGAGTAGCTTAAGTGAATCTGCCTTCTCGTTCAGAGATGTTCCCTTTTGTAGTCATCTGATATTTGCAGTTTCTAGACTCCCAGTTGGCTTCTGTCACGTGCAGTGAAATCTCATTTTTCCTGATAATCTCCACCTCATTCTGGTACTGCGTACCAATGGCTCCCTCCTTTGATCTCAGGGAATAAAGCCCTGTGTTTAAATAATGGAGAATATCTCCCATGTGAGGAAAAGGATGATCCTGGGTGAATTCTGACTTTGTGGTTTGCACTGGAAAATGGAAGGGGGATGAAGCAATATTTAATTTCCAGGCGTAACGTGACCTTTTCTCATCTAGCCTATCCTGTTGAATAGTCCTTGAGCTCTTATGATACCACATAGGTCAGTTGCTTTATGTAATATAGTCTGAGAGCAATTAAAATCATTAGTCTCATCTCCCTTCTTCTTTTCTATGTGAAGTTTGGAGAAGTCATAAAAATTCCTGTCAAATTTGTGTATAAATGGAAATGTGAGTTGTGTTGACAGTACTTAATTTCAAACTCTGAAAGTAATTTCTAAATGTAATGGCAGCTTCCTAGACCATTTACAATCAATTTTACTTAGCAACAAATGTCAGCACTGTCACGGCTAGTATGTTAATGCATGAAGCCAAGAATAAAATGTTCCTGTTGTCAAGCTAGCCAGGAAGAAAACTTCCACCACAGGGTTATAAAAATCTCTAGGAACCGTTATGGTAAATGCTGTTGCAAAAAGTTGCTTGGCCCTACCTAAATGTGAGAAAGTGGGCTGCACTTATTCTGCATACTTTCTACCTTTAAGGAGGTTGCAATGTCTAGCTAATTTTAATTATTAGCTGAAAAACAGCACAGATGTTCACTCAATTAATTAATGTTGTTTAATCAAGTAAGTCCCTTGAGGGTCCATGTCAGTTTTTCAGGAGTCTAAGATAGGTGACACAGCACTATGCAAACAGGTTACTGCATCATTTCCATGCTCTGCATGTCTTTTAAAATGCTCAGAAATGCTTTGTTGTGTAAAATTTACTGTATGTTTTAACCAAAATAATTCGGAACTATGCTAAACACATTACAGCAGTTATGTGATAAACATCACTGCAATCAAGGGGTGGGAATGGAAAGTTATTAAATTCCTAGAAATCCAGCAAGAACTAATCTTTGTTCTGAAGAACCATCTCAAATATAATGGTTTTTACATTATTTAATAGATTAATATTGCTGAAGCAGTCCTGGCAGTGGGTGAAGGTACACATAGTGGTGTCACATAGTGTGTTGTCCTATTGAATTGTTAAAGAAAAAAAGTGCAGGTGCATGAGGCACCATGGCTTTTGCTGTCAGTACTGTCCTGTCAGGGATCCTTACTGTCAAGGTGGCAAATTCCACAGTGAACCAAACTGCTTCAAATGGAGACTGTTTTGTTACTTAAATTGCATTATCTGAGGTGTAGAGAGCCTTCCAGGAGAGGTTTGCTTTGACTCTTTTGCATCAGTTGCAAATTTCTGTGATTTCCAGGTCCACTTCTATTCTGTTATTTTAGCTTTTTTTCCTTTGGTGCCAAATGAATTGCAGGGAGAGGACGGATTCCCTTTACCATTTTTACATCTTTAAGCTGGAATTCTTAATGAGCTAAGACATAGCAGCAACATCTCCAGCATTCTTCACGTGAAATTGCATTTTCATGTGCCTTTATCTGTTTATTGCTTTAGCAGAAATGTCTCAGACCAAAAGGTCAGCCATTAGGCTTTTTTGGCCTTGGAAGACTTCATTTAAGGGGCTGTTGTACTTTGCCCTGGAGCTGCAAACAGGGAAGCAGCCCTTGCCATGACCCATGGTCACAGATAGCTGGGAGGAGGTGACAGCAAAGATAAGGGCCCTGGGTGGAATAAAACTGTGAGGAGCCAGAGTAGGATGGGACCAGGCATCAGTGTAAACGTGAAGAGACAGTAAGTGAGACAGGCTGGAACGAGAGCCCAGAGTCAGTGAGAAACTGGAGTGATCTGGGTATGGAGGAGTCCATGAGCTGAGTGGGACCTGGAGGAGCATGGGGTAGGCTGAAGAGACTGGAAACAAGGTGTCCACATTGACATCAAAATATGCAGCTTCCTAAGTGCAGATCACAACACAACCTCAGAGCGAGAGGACCATTAGAGAGTCTTCCCTATGAGGAAGGGGAAATAACAGCTTCTGTAAGAGTAAACTTTGTTTTTAATAATGAGGGACAGTGGTATGTTTCATCCATGTGATTGCCCTGGAAAAGTGAATCAGAAATATGGAGATATTTCATATTGCCTTGTTTGTTAGTATAGTAGAGGCAGGATGGGAAATGAAGTCCTCTCCTGCTCTACCACAGCTAAAAGAAAACAAAACCATGGGATTTGCTTCTGTAGTGGGCTGATGCTGGCTGGATGCCAGATGCCTGTCAGTTCAATCTGTCACTCCCCTTCCCAGCAGGACAAGGAAGAGGAAATATAATGAAGGGTTCGTGGGCTGAGACAAGGACCAGGAGAGATCACTCATCAAATACCATCGCAGGCAAAACAGGCTGTAATCAGAGATAGGAATTGAATTTATTACACTAACAAAATCAGAGCAGGATAATGAGAAGTAAAATGAACTCTTAAAAAACCTTCCTCCCAACCCACCCCTCCCTCCTTCCCAGCTCGACCTCCTACTCCAGCAGCGCAAGGAGACAGGGAATGGGCTTATGGTCAGTTCATCACCCGTGGTTTCTCCCACTGCTCAGGGAGAGGAGTTGTTCCCCTGCACCACTGTGGAGGCCCTCCCACAGGAGACAGTTCTCCATGAGCTTCCAGTGTGAGTCCATCTCATGAGCAATGGTTCCCTGCAAACTGCTACGATGTGAGTCCATCCCATGGGCAACAGTCCTCCCAAAACCACTGCAGCATGGGTCACTCTTCCATGGGGTGTAGTTCTTCAAGGACAGGCTGCTCCAGCACGGGTTCCTCTCTCCATGGGCCTCCCACGGGGTCACAGCCACCTCTCAGGCATCCATCTGCTCTGGCTTGAGTCTCCTCCATGGGCTGCAGGGGGAGAGCCTGCTTCACCATGGTCTATAGCACAGGCTGCAGAGAAATCCCAGCTCCGGTGCCTGGAGTACCTCCTGCCCCTCCTTTTCCACTGACCTTGGTGTTTGCGGGGTTGTTCCTTTCACATATTCTCACCCCACTCTTCTCTGGCAATTACAACTGCACAATAACTTTCTTTTCTTTCTTCTTAAATGTATTATCACAGAGGCATTACCACCATTCCTAACTGGCCCAGCCTTGGCCAGTGGCAAGTCTGTCTTTGGAGCTGCCAGGGCTTGTCTCTGCCAGACATGGTGGAAGCTTCTGTCAGCTTCTCACAGAAGCCTCCCCTGCAGCGCCACTGCTTCCAAAACCAGGCCATTCAAACTCAATACACTGGCTGAGTGGCATTTAGCAGCCTCACCACCCCCGGTTATTGGTTTATTTATAGAAATGAGCTGTCCCCATTCCCATTTAAAAGTGATTCAGTTTTGCCTGGTTCATCTGACTTGTTGCAGTTCAAGTAGATCTGTACTTTTTTTGCTAGTGAGGAGCTTCAATGTTACTCCTTTTATTTTGTGGTGGAGAGTCACACAAAACTTTGTGGCTTTAACAAAAATATAGAATGTGAGATGGGTGCTCACCTCTGACATTGTATTTCTCTAATATATACAACTCTTATGATATGCAGATGGAGTAGATTGTAAAATTAAATGTCTTTGTGTTTACTTAGAAATCAGAGGTGAAAAAGATACACTCAGTAACTCTGTATTGGCTTTAGTAACAGAGGGATGTCATTTATGGGTAGTACCCCTAACAGCTCCTGTATGTACATGCTGTCCCATTCTCATTACTTTCTAAAGGGTTGGGTGTGCAGAGCACTGGCTCAGTTGAACTTTTCTGTCTCTCTCTTTTGTTGCCACTATGTTTCTTTGGATATCAGAAATTAAGGCCGCTAACAGTCAGGACAGTTTTCCACTATCTGAAGGTGGTTTATTTGGTGATGCCTTTGTGCATCTGGACACACTGTTTAAAACCACCTTCAAAGGTTGTTGATCTTCAGTAAAGTTGTATAGGGCCTAAGTTTAACCACCAGCCTGACTTCTTAAGAAATATAGGCTATCAGTTTCCACTTCTTACTTCACCTTCAGGAACAGACCTGTATTGACCCTGAGGCTTTAGAGAAAAAAGAACCATTACTTCCTCTGACTGATCAACTCACTGCTATGTGTTTTTTTTTTTAAAAAATCCCCCAACGTGCCTATTTGATGTCATCAGTTGGGACTGCCTTCTTCCTCTGGAATTTGATTCAAATTCTCCTGTTTTGAAGTTCTTGATATTTGAGGTTCAAGTTGTGGGTACTGTTCCACTTTTGTACACCCACTGGTATAATTTAGTATATCTGTCACTTATGCGCAATATAACAGAGTCATTTAACTGCAGGATCTCATCAGTGCAATTAACCCTGTTCCTTTAAAATGAGGAGCTGATTGTCTTGGCATTCATGGGAGCAAAGAGCACAGCAGAATGCTTCAGTTTCTGGTCCTTCCAGAGCAGTACTGCAGTCAATTGATTATTTTGTTAATTGGTTTTGCATCAGTATCCTGCTGGTTTATTATCATCCAAGTGACTTTATGTACCATGCATAAGTACAAGTGTAGTAAAAATCAATACTTGAAACCTTTTTTTCCTTGTTAAGATCTTAGCATCCATGGACTACCTTTGATACATGACCTTCATTCTGTTTGCAACACAGCTAGTAACTTTTCCATGATTTAGTCCTATGCTAATAAAGTAGATGCTCAGATCCTGATCTGTACTTAATCTTGTATCCTAATGAAAAAGGAAGAAAGCAATTAAGAATGAAATAAACAAAAGGCTATTATTGTAGATAAATAAGCTTAGGCTTAGGTTTGAGATGGTAAAATTCATGCTATTTTAGTAAGAAAATCTTGTTGCTTCACTAGGTTCTAATAAATATCATACTTTAGAGGTTTGAATCATTTAGTGACTGTTATCAAAAGCCTGAGTCCTATGAATGTTGGTTTTTCTGCTTCAGTTAGAGAAACAAGGATTTCAAACATGGTATTAGGTTGCATTGTGCGTGGGATTGAGGGCTGGGTTCCAGGTCTGAATGTCACACAAGCAGATGGGATTATGGATGTTACAAGATGAGAATGTTTTCCAATACTTTTCTACCTTTGGACATGCAGACGTGTTCTTTCTTGCATGTGTTTTTGAAACCATGATGTGGTACTTAATGCCTTTTGTCTCGGTTTGAGACAAATTTAGGAGGAAACGTCCTGTAATGAACGTCTCCTCTAAAGAAAAGGCAGGTTTCAGCATTCCCTCTCCCACCAATAAGAAAGGAATTTTCTTGGATGAAAGTGAAAAAAACTATTTATTTAACAAAGTGCCAGCAGGGCACAGGAAAAATATGAGTAATATCAGATAATAAACTTCCTCTCTGCAGAGAAAGCTGGTGGATTTAGAGTTCCCTCTGTAGCTAGCTTGGCCCCTCCCGAGGTCCGGGGCCCGGATGCGGCGTCCCCACAGCCTCCCTGCCGGTCCATGGGGTCCGATGATCTGGTTCTTGGATCACAGCTCGGCCAAACAGTTCCAGAAGAAGAAGTAGTTCTGGAGGATTTTGGTATGCAGTCCTGGGAAAAAACCTCTTGCCTCAGCTAACAAGTTAGCTAAAAGCAGGAATTTACTCTCTTGGCTCTGCAGTGGTGAGAACAAGGGGGAGTGTGTGAGTCCTTGGACATAAACCATGTGAGGAATTTGCCTGGCTTCCCCCCCGCCCTTTCCTTGGACCCAGCTTAAAGCTGTGGGACCCATTTCTGGGCATGAAGCAGACAATAGGGGAATACAGTATTGTCATAAAATCACCCCAAGACACCTTTGTATTACTGATGTCCAGGGGAGGCCTACTCTTCTTACAGAAGAAAACCATGAAATAGAAAAAGAAGCAGATGCACTCCCCCTCCTGATCTAGACTAGATATGAAAGCAGAAGTTTCCTTCTCAGAAAAAAAAAGCATTTTTCTAATGTAGGTACCTAGCTGGCAAGAAGACTAGGGTTTAGCTGAGTCAGCTGTGTGCAGCCCTAAACGGGCAGTTTTCCACCCAGATCACTGGATTTGCATTATCATTTTCCAAGTTTGTTCTTTGGGGATCTTTTTTTCTGGAGGACGTGGATGTTACCTGTTCTTGGGTTCATTACTTTCTAAATACATCTTTGTGAGGAGAAAGGCAAGTTCTTACCTTGCGCTGGTTAAGATCATGCTACAAGGCAACTGACTGAGGCAATTTGTAGCTCATGGAAAAAACTACCAAGACCTTTTCCAAAACTTTCAACTCTTTTTTTTTGACAAAAATGCCTAATCTTTTCCAGATTCAATTGTGTGACTTACTGTCATTTGCAAATATGAGGAAACCCCCCTTGTTTTTGTCGTGAAAAAGAGGTCCCAGAATTTCTGAGACTGTTGCTATCTGTGGATGGTGTGACATCCTTTATGCCCTTTCTCCAAGTGAAACATTCAGAAAACAGCCTGCAGAGTGCTTTCAGTTCAGCAAAGATTAAGCCTCTTTTTGGAGTGTATTTCCTTGTCTCAGGAAACTTTAACATTATACAAAAAATACGTTATGTTCTATTGCGAAGATGGAACAAATCACACAAATGAGATGATACTGAAGAGGGAAGACAGCCTGTGCTATTTCTGCAAATTGCTCTCCCTCTTCCTCCTTGTTGTCTTAAAGACAAACCAGACCTCCCCAACATTGCTTTTTAATTAGTAGAAATCTTTTTGTACTAAATCCTAATTCAGTGCCTTAATGCAGCAGGTCCTGCAGAGCCAGCAAGCTTACGTGGGAGCACAAACGTCTGAAATCCTTCTTCTCTGGCATCCCTCTGAATGAGGCTTGTCTTCTGTTCCTAATTATGTTCTGTGGTGACAGCTTGGAGTTTGCAGTGGCAAGCAGAGAGGCAGGGGTGAGACTGGGGAGGGGGGGGGCAGAGTGACAGGTGATCGCTCTGTCTCCATGGCATCACTGAGCTTTATCTCAGAGCTGTCAAACACTGTGCTTATACCTTTCTTTACTGCGTACAGCAACCTGGTGCCACAAAGTACACCTTTTATGGGTCCTGCTTAGTCACTATCCTCTTACCGGGTTTTTTCTTTACTTTCAATCCGTTCCACTTTTAATGAACCTGAACAAGTATTGGGAACATGCATATAAATGAAAGCGCCAATTCAGTATTTTACCATTTGGTGCCTTTACTTAAGGAGTTAAAATTCATACAAGTAGATTGTTAGAAACCTTTGACAGTGCCTTTTCAGGCCATGCTGTGCCCCTGCTCATTGTGAATTGGTATTAGGTATTCAGGGTTATAATGAAACAATATAGCTGTGAGGAAAACAGCTTTTAGCCCCCATCAGTTAGACTCCAGTTTCATCCATCTTAGACACCTTACCAAGCACTGTCTTTTATGCTCCTGCTTTAATTAACTGAGACAGAAAGATGCCTCCAAGAATGATTCAACTGACCTAAAATCTGATTGAACCATTGGATGAATTTCTCCCCTGTTGATTTTTACTGACACTATATATATATATATATATATATATCTCTCTCTATAGGTTGCTATGACACAGTAGTGTAACTCATATGTATGCATTTTTAATCCAAAATGCCAAAGCAACACGTGTAGAAGTGGTTCTCTGAGTTATTAGATTTATTTATTAACCATGGATTCTTTTCGAGAACACACCTAAGTAAATGTTAGGGGTCTTACTGCTTTCTTGCTGCACCTAAACATGTACTTAGTTTATGGTTTTAAGCATTCCTCTTTGATCAAGAAGGCTAGATTTTTTTCCTTTTTTTTTTTTTTTTACAATTAAATGTTGGTACTCTTCATGCTATCCTGTTTCCAGGTGTTAGGCTGAAGAGTACAAAATGAGTATGCCAAAGATGACAGCACTTTTGCAAGGTCTGTGAATATATTAGTTACATGTTACAACTCCAGTTACAACCGCTGAGTCTTCTCCTTTAGGAATGCTCTTTTACATGGGTACAAATAAGGTGATTATGGTCTGACATTTGAAGTTTCTGCCTCCAAAGATATTTGCATGTTTAACTTTTCTTATATTCTGCAGTGCTTCCTTAAATGTTTTGTGGATTTCTGGTACGCAAAAAAAAGGAGATCTAAAAAACTGTGACGACTTGTGTTTCGTAACCTGTATTTTCCTATCCTGTACTTCAGCCAGTGTGGTCATTTTAGTGGCTTTTTTGCCATATAGTTTTTCTTGCCAGGATATTTATTTATCACTAATTTATTGCAAGGATAATCCATGAAAGCAGATCACTTTACAAGACATTTTTGAGAGCCTCTGAAGTATGATGAAAGCTCACAACACCAGGTTTTTTTCTCCTAGGAAATTTCTTTGGCAGTGTCCCGTCCTGCTGTAAAAAGGGGAGTTGGGGGGGATTCTTTTTGATAGATTTCTCGGACAAAAATAAAGCCCAAATGCAGCAATATTATATCTGAGAACTGTTCATTAATAAAAAAGGGTATGTGTTCCTACTGAAGGGGGATAGAAAAGAGAGCAGAGAGGGAAAAAGAGAGACAAAGAAAGAAACAGAAGAAAGGGAGAGCGTTACTGCAAGAGCCCCGGCCGCTGTGTTGTCGTCAGCTCTGCAGATGGAGCATGCGTGCCGCAAGCTGTGATGAGTTCGCGTAGTTCCCGTGGCAGGCTAGGCATGATTTCCAAACAGCAGGAGGCTGCATGTCCTTTCCGTCGGCGGAGAAAGGGCTGCCGTGGCTAGGGACGCACTCCTGGAGCAGCTGCAGCTCTCAGGGTTGGGGTGCGGCGGCGGTGGCTGTGGGCTGGCTGCAGGCAGCGTCTACCCCGTCACGGAAGCAGTGGAGCACTAGGTTCTTGCGGCGACAAGCTGCCTCGGGGGAAGTGGCGACGCAGAGCAGGGCAGGTGCGGACAGGGAAGACTGTGAGGGAAGAAGCTGGACCATAGAGAGAAAAAGGTGAGGGAGGGAGGACGGCCAAGCTAACCCTCCGGGGAGAGATCCCTGCTTCCTGCAAGAAACCCAAAGAAAAAAAAATGGCCCCTGTTTGTGTTGCAGTTAACTGCTTTTATCTGCTAAAGCTCCTCCCATAGCCCGGTTTCCCGGGGATTTTTTCCTGGGCATCTGGGGCTCTGCTCTGCCGGCAAGTGGAGGGTTGCTTGCAGCCCGATCGTGGAAGCTTTTTCTCCCCTGATTGGCTGCCAGGTGAAGTCTCCTTGGGGGCAGCGCTGCCAGCACGTGTACAGCCCCTATAGGAATCCTTCATCTCATGTATAACATGTGTTGAGGCATACATAAAAATCAGATTGGTCCCTCTCAGGCAGGAAAGGCTATCTAATAATCTGATAATGCCCTGCAGAAAAACCTGAAAAAGTAGAAGTGTGGTTGAGACCTCAATCCTCATTTTATTAAATGTCTACAGCTTGGACCTGTGACGTATTTGGAATTAATTAAATATTTTTAGCTTCTATTTTGGTGGCAACGAAAAATAAAACTATGGCAAGAAGACCCATGATAATAATGATGCCTGGAGAGGGGCTCACTCTTATGCTGATTGTTTGGTGTCTAAAACATGTTCAAGCTGAGCTTTTCTCCAGGTAGGACACTCTGGGGGAGTCTCTTCCCCTCACAGCTGTTGCAGTAGTCCTGGAGCTTTCTCCCTCTTTGCAAATTCTGTCTAGAATCATTCTGTGGTTTAGAAGTTGCAAATGAATGACACAGACACAAATAGTGTGTTTTCATAATCCTTATCTCTTAGGAAAACAAGTCTAAAAAAAGCTTTTTATGTGTGTCAAGAATGCTGAGCTAAACATCTAAAAATTAACCCTTCCAGGTGAGGAAAGCTGTGCAACAGGAGGGCTTCAGCAGAAGGAAGCGAGGATATAGAGACATCAATGACATTGACATCAACATGAATGATCCTTTATTTACAAAGCAGTGGTACCTGGTAAGTTTTGAGAGAAAATCACAGTAATCATAACTAAATAATTGTCATCCAAGCCAGTCTGTGCAGTTGCGGTGTTTTCCAACAGTTCTTTCCAAATGCACCACGAGGACTTGGATATGGATCCAAGGCTCTGTTATGTTGGTTTTAATTGTACCCCTTTTATATTGGGAAGATCCAGCACATTTCAAGAGATAAATTTCATTTCAGTCAGTGGAAAGATTCTTAGAAGGCTTGAAAGAGAACTATATTGATGTCCTGTGGGCATTGCTGGTGTGCTGATATGACCCCTAAAACTGCATATGAATCATGTCTTTGAGCTGTTGCCAGGTAAAATATTGTTTTGGAATTATAACAAAAGATTCTAGTGTATTTGCTAGCAAAAGTTGAGGCTTTTCTTACGGAAATTGGAATATAATTTCTTTTGTCAAAAACAGAACAGCTGAAAACTGATGAATTTTGGCTTAAGCGAATGTCAAAGGACACTGGTATTTTGCTAAATTATTTCAGTTTTGCTGTGTCGTATTTTTATAGGGAGAAGTCTTTAGTCATAAAAGAAAAGTTATATTTTTACTTTGAAGTGAAATGATTTTTTTTTTATTCAAAAAGTTGATAAAGTAATTCTGGTCAGTTTTATTGTTGTAACATATTTATGATGAAATACTCAGTAAATGCAATACTGCCTTGTTAACTTAAGAAGAGTATTTTTGCTTAAGAGTAATGTTTCTTCCTCTTAATCAATTTCTTCCATTTCATGAATCCATCCACTATGGCTGCAGTTTTTTTTTTCCTAAGGCAGGAGTTTTCACATGAATGGGGGCACGTTAGCGTGGATGGGATTTTATCCTTGATGAGTTGATAAACTGAAGTGAGGATTAATTCAGTTATTTTCTGGGAGATAAAAATAACAAAAATTTAGGAAGCTATACAGTAGATCCCTGCTTTCAAGAAGAAAGTATTTCCTGCTCATAAAAAAGTCCTCTGTAAACTCAATTGATCAGACTTTTTTCCTGTATAGACCCACTGGCCTGACATGTTAAGTAGAAATGTCCTTTTTTAGGCTCCAGTGTTTAACCAAATCTTATAAACCACAAAAAATTGAATTTTGCCAGTGTTGGGTTTTTTCAGGTTTTTGCTTTTTTTTACAGCTGCATTATTGCAGTAGATATGATTATGGACAGATGTGTACTCCAAAGCATATGGGATATATTTTCCGTACCAAAGATACATGCAAAGACATAAAGGAAAAAATCAGTCAAGTAAAAAAAGCTATTTTTCTTTTTCACTGATATATTAGATTAACACTGGTCAAGCAGATGGGACTCCTGGACTTGACCTTAATGTAGCTGAAGCATGGGAGCTGGGATACACAGGGAAGGGAGTAACCATAGGAATTATGGATGATGGTAAGTGAAGACTGAGTGCTGATTTAATACTTTCTAAGTAGACTTTTTTCATGTAATTGAAGTAAAAAAAGATTAAAAAGTAATTGTCAATTGCTTGTAGTGGTGGGACTACCAGCCTCCATGAATACTTTGAAATCTTCAGGGAATATATGATACAAAGATTGGGGTACTGAAGCATGGATATCCAAGCATAAAAAGTAGTTTGCAGTTATCACTCAGATATCTTCTGGGGCACACTGTAATGGCCATTAAACCTAAGGAAAAACTCCCATTGACTTCTGTAGGCAGTGATTGGAGGATGTAATTGCTGTGCAAAAAATGTTTAAGAAAACATTTTTTGGATTACATTATTTTCAAAGTCATACTTGATAGCTGAAATAATTAAACACTTTCATGCTGAATGTCAATACAGATCTGCATATTAGATATATTACTAATTTGAGACTAAGTTCAGGAAAGATGAAGATAAAAGGTGCAGTTGAAATTACAACTGTCCTACTTAAAGGTTCTTGCTGAAGTACAGGAATTCCGTGCAGTCTCTCAACACTCTTCTTCGGACTAAATTTTGAATATTTTCCTTTAATGGGGCTGAATAATATTAAAAATAAATAAAACGTCTGTATCCACATGTTTTCTAGGATCAACTGGGATCTATCCTCACTTATTTCTGTTCCTCACCTGCTTACTCCTATGGCAAGGTTTTTGTGGAAGTGAGAGAGTAAACTCAGACACCTGGATATTAGGAAGAAATGCTTTGCTGTGAGGGTGGTGAGATACTGTAACAGGTTGCCAAGGGAGGTTGTGGCAGTGTTCAAGGCCAGTTTGGATAAGGCCTTGAGCAACCTGACCTGTGTATTGATGAAAGATCAATCTCATCTGAGAGATGATCTCTTGAGTCACAATTCCACTGATCTCACAGAGGCAGGACTTGGCTTTCAGATTAGCAAGGCATGACTGTGATGGGAATGCTCTGAGATGAAAAAACTCATACAAAGATAAATTGTCATTTAAACGAATCCTTATAAGTAAATATGATCCAGTCTACGAAACAGTAAACTTTGTCATTCAGCTCACTTTTTCAATTGCCATCTGGATTTTGACATAAATGATTGAAAAGTCCACATTTAAAAACTGGAGTCTCACTTCAATCAGTTGCATTATTTGGCACGATTATTTTCCTGTGGTTGTAAAAGAATCTTGTTCTGTGATTATTAGAAAATCTTTTTGAAACTATTAACCTTTGGTTTCTGTTCTGTCATTGTCTTATTGCAGGAATTGATTATCTGCATCCAGATCTTGCATCAAACTACGTAAGTTCTTGCTGACCTTTTCTGTAAGACGTGGATTTTCTTATTGTTATAGTCCCTATGCTACGAAATTTTAAATAGGGAGTAGAACAGCAGTACAGCTGGGCTCCTGATCTTAGTGATGATACATTTCCCATTGAAAGAAGCAGACTGAAAATGGGACTGCCTGTGCAAGGAATGGAAACGTGACAAGGCTCTTTGTGGAGGAATGACAGTCCTGTGTCACATTAAATAAGCTGCAGCTTGCAATATTGGATTTGGACAGAAATGAATAACCTGTGAATTGGCTCTAAGTCCTGCTATTAAGATGCAGAATGCGCCTGTCACTTGGAGGGCAATGGAGCTGTGGGCTGCGGCAAGGCATGTATTAGCCTTTGAAACCTCCAGGAACAGTTTAATTCCTTTGTAACAGGTGTTTTGATCCAGTGCTTCAAAGCATATGCAGGGCAGATTGTGTATTCTCAGCACATGCTATGCAAACTGATTGTTCCTCAAACTTACCTGCAGACCTTTGGACTAGAGGGTTTTTGCATTTCTTCGCTCTGTCTCTCTCCAACCCTCCACTGGCACTAGCACTCCTAACTCCAGGTGCCTGCAGGTCCCTTCCTGAGGGAATTCCAGGCTGTTTCAGCTGAGCAATGTGGTTTAGTTTGCATTTGCAATTAAATGAAAAGAGGAACAAGGAGAGCTGGAGATATTGGAAAAAATATCAGCCATTTGGATAGAACAGCTCCAAAATGAGAAAGACTGTTACTTTTACATACTTGCAGTTTAGAGAATAATAACAAAGAGGATGAAAACCTATTTGTGTTGCAAGTAGCAAAGCACATTCACTAGATAATAAGTGAATATAGATGGTATTTGCTTTGGAGAAGGAATTTGGGAAACAGCTGACCACAGAATACAGATTAACCAGTTATGAGCTGGCTTAATAACTTGATAGCAGCAAATTAAACCCTGTGCCCTGACTGCAGAATTCTCTCCCAAGTGAAATAACTCAGTAGGCTGTTCCCATAAATTGATAGAAATGAAGAAGTTTGTAAAAGGCAGCCTTTTTCTTTGCAGGAATTGTGCTCTGTGTATGTTCTAGCATGTGATGTGGACAAAGCACATGCTCTACACTCACTTTTCAGCAGCAAGTGTGGACAAAGTATGTGGGAATACTCTGTTTCTAAAAATCATGTTTCAAATAAGCAAAAAGGCTGCAAACATGCCTGATATAACAGTTCTGTTTTTAACAGTGAATCTAGGATCATGCCTAGAAACCAAAACTAGATTCTGCTGTAATACAGTGTTTTCTCTTTTAATTCCAAAATATTTTCTGTTTGATGGATAAATATTTGTCAGGCTCAGTAGAAATATATTGGTTTTAGAGTGGCAATAGTGAGTATTGTGGAAATCAATGGAAAACAACACAGAGAAGGGCAATACACAGACATGATGGTAGAAATCCTGAAATAATGGAGCTGGGGAGAAGTCTGAGAGCTGAGATAAGATACTGCGATGAAAACTGGAAAGAAAAGCTGTTTGCTGTCATGGGGAGAGCAAACCTTTAATGACAGTCATGGAAGACTTGTGAGGAGACTGACTTTGAAACTGAGGATCTGAAAAGATTTGTGTAGGAGTGACTTTGTCCACGTGAGGAGAGGTTCTGTAGGGGAGCAGTGATCAGGCTGTAAAGGGAAAAGAAAAGATTAGCTGGCTAATACAAAATGCAGAAGCAAATGAGTGGTTGGTAAGACAGTCATTAAAGGAGCAGCAGAAACCCCATCCGAAAGATCTTGAAGGAGATGAGACCTCCATGGTTTAATACTGAAATTCAAAAATAGGACTTAGCACATTGAGGTCTATGGTCCTAGGCTGTCACAGTGCTGTGTCTGAGAGGTGGCTGGTTAAGGACAAAGTTGACTCCTTCTCCTGCTGCTAAACCCTGCCATCACCTCCCTTGCCCAACCACGGCAGAGTGACCAGGGCTTGGTTCACCTGTACTTTGCCTCTCCCTGCGAGACTGCACAGGCCTCCTTGAGTCCCAGGAGTTCCTGCTGGCAGCATCTGCTGTCTCTCAGAGGCCATGGGGGCCTTTTTCCCAGTAGGTAGTAATTTGGGTGTGAACTAAAGATGAGGACTTAAATTCTGCTGAAGAAAAGATCAGTTTAGATGTAAAAATGCAACGAAATGAGTCTCTTAAGGAGTGAACTGTTAACTCGCTTCAGGCTGGCATAGCAATTATAGTTATCTTTGTACAACTCCTGTACCACATTCTTGGTGTTTCACTACATCTGCACTTTGGGGCAGCTTTCTCTGAAGTTCTGTTGTTGGGAAATAAGAAGCTTCTCAATTGTAGTAAAGCCTGCATACCCTCGCAGTGTCTGTACATCTTGCTTGGAAAATTGGAAGCAATTAGAAGGTCTCTCAGTGGTGGGTTTGGCAGTTGAGCATTTTCAAGTGTAAAACCTTGGCGGTGGCTGCTCAGTTTAATTTGGCTTTTATGATTTTTACTTTCTGGTTTTCTTGCTTGAATAGTTTAATGGAGGTTAGGACTTAGATGAAATGCAGGGTCAGGGAAGAGAAAGATCTTTCTAAAGAAAAAAACTTTTGTATTTTCTCTTAAAACTGCTGAACTTTGACCTATCGTATGGAGTGCACTTCCATCCATATTTTTCTTTATAGTTTTTTAAGATTTACTGCTTGAATCATCAATTTCTGGTGTTAATGCTCTTTATATACATGGAAAGACATGTACCTCCTCATGGTGTGGGTGGATTGCTCTCCCAGCATTGTCTCCTGGCTTGCTGCAGTATAGCTACTTGCTTTTCTGAGATCACGGGGTTATGGCAAAGCTGGAATTTTCTGTTCTGTGCTGTGAACGCAGAGAGACTCATTGTCAAGTGATCTATATTTTCTTCCAAGCCCTGAAATACCTGCAGGGAACCTTGGAAACCTTCAGGAAATTACTTTTTACACCACAAAGACAGCCCTTCATTATGAACTGATAATTAAAAAGCTGGGGCCTAATGTACACCATGGTTTGCTTTCAAATCATAATGTACATATAAACCCAGCAATTTTCAGGACTGATTTCTCCAAGCATCTAAGTGAGAAAGAAAAGTCAAGTTACAGGGGCTGCATCTGAGATATGTCTAATAAAAAGGGAAAAAAGCAGCTGTTGGGGATGGACCTAGCAAACTATTTTAAAGAAAAAACTAACCAAATGGAGATTTGTTGTGCCACAAACAGAAACATAAGCTGAGCTCTCTCTGATACCAGTTTTTTATTGTGGTATTTTATCCTTGGCCGCTGTCTGCTGGTGAAGGTCAGTGTAGCAGCATTATCCCACTTAGAGCAGCGGGGAGCTGATCATCTCCTATAAGTGGGTTTGTCCCTGATTAGCAGTAGTTAGAAAAATCAGGATCCCACCAAGAGACTTGTGCCAGGAGTAAAAACTTGCTGGTTTCAGTGTCTGAACTCTGCCTGAAGCTGAAAGCTTGTTTCAAAAAACCTAGGGTGAGAGAGAGAACAAGCCAAACACTGTAGGAAAACTGGAGGTGACTATGTGAGTTGGTAGCATTTTCACATAGTATTGATACATATAGAATGAGAATCAATGAGCAATTCTTAGTAATAGATAGTAATTTAAAAGATTTTGAACTCTGTAGAATGGCACAGATATAACATGTGCAAACAAGCATCAACCTGAGCAGTGCTTCATTGCTGGCCTTCCCCAAACCTCCTCTCTTTTCTTCTCTGTACTATGAGTCCTTATGGTGCAGCCTTACCTTCCAAGGTCCTTGCCAGCTGTCACTCAAACTGTACACAGGAAAGGCCCTATGTAAGGAATGAGGGAAGACTTTTGGATTTACCTCAGGTGTCACTGTTGTACTCGGGACGGTGAGAAACAACACAACCAAGATCCGGAGAAAATGGCTTATTTAATTAATTATAAATCGGGTATATAACTTGATTCGCAAGAGTAGCATAGTACTATTGGTTCCTTGGTCAGCCACCTCCTAGAATGATTGGTGGACGCTATACAACACCCATCTCAAAATATTTTCCTCGGTGTACCATAACAATACTAACTGAACAACAGCAGGTGCAAAGATAAAGAATTAGTTTACAAAAACCCGTAGCAATGTTTTGCATAGTGTTCGTGAGAGACACAGAGTTCTCACAGAATGCTGCAGAAAGCTGAAAAATCCCTCAACTAAAGCTTTTCCGTGTCCACACTCAGGGTTAGTCAGTTTTGTGTCATCTACCATTTCTCATTCAGATATGAACAGCAGATAGTCTTACCCGTCTTCTCTTTCCACTTTGTCAGCATCTCCAAACACAAAGCAGTCTCTCTTTCATAACTTATGGTAACTTGTCCCCAGCCAATACCCTAATGGCTCCCCCTGCCTTTCTGAGAGGCAAGTGGGAGCGTATTTTTGGAATAATTATCTTCCCACATAAGCAGTGAAGCAGGGAAATGTTCCACTTCTCTTCTGAGCTACATTTGCCATTGTTTGCTAGAGGAACAAAACCATCATTGAATAAGCTTTACAGCCACAAAAGAAATAAGAAATAGTACAGGCAATAAATTTCACACTGCAATATGTGCAGCAAAGTGTAGCAACAGCGTTAAAGATCTTCGTACTTTAAGAAAGTCTATTTTTCCTTCGTTAGCATGAATTTCTGAGTATGCTTTGGCCTCCCTGCACACCACAAAAAGGACCAGCAAACTGTTCTGGCAGCCATGAGCCTGATTGCAATGATTTACCAGTACAAACAATCAGTATCTCCACTAGAATCTCTGGGGCCTAGTTGTGGGATTTTGAAGAGTTGACAAAGTTCCACTGATATTTATTGAACCACACTGCTTTGGCCTTGGTGACCCACTACCCCCCCACTCCAAAATCCCACCTGATTTTTTTCCTGAGTCCAATAGAGTCCACATATAACTGGTGGGGAGAAAAATGTTACTCTTCCAAGAGCAAAATTTGTTGGAAACACTCTGAAGACATTGAAAAGCTCCCACTGTCTCTGCACTGACATTAATATCAACCCAGGGAATCCTCAGGGATCGTAAAGCCAAACCATAGCAGAGTCAGGTTCATACTGGCCTAGTGTCAGGAAATTATTTCAGGCAGCTTTATGAGATCTGATTCCCATGGCATGATTTTCAAAAGACCCTGAGACTGTTACACTGTCATTTCCTGTCGCTATTGAGCCAGGAACAGAGAGATGTAGCAACACAGAAATTCAGTGAAAGAATGAATCTTTTATTAATTTTACAATCATTTTAATGTAGTCTAGTTCCATAAAGCGATTGGACAGTGTTCACACTCCTCTTAGGGTGATTGGTTAAGGTTCTATGACATCCATGGTAAAACATTTTCTCAGTGTACCATAAACAGAACTTAGCAAAACACCAGATGTGGATATTGTTTACATAAACTATCTTACTGTTTTCATATCTTGTGTGAGAAAGGAAAGGTTCTCAAAGAATTAGTGCAAGAAGCTGGAAAATTCATCTGCTAGCAGCATTTCGGTATCCACAATTTCCTACTGCATTTCAAAGGGTTATTGAGCACATGCAATAGACACTTCATTTCAATAAACCTTTGCTTCTGATACATCAAAGGTATTTTATGGGCAAACTCTGTGTGCTGACCATCATTGCTAGCACCTATTTTTAATTGTAATGTTAAAAAAAGCATTTATTATCAAAAAATAAAGAACAGAATAAACTTGTTTCAGCACATCACTAATTAGATTTGGGCTTGGTTGGTTTCTTTTCTTTTTTTTTGGTGTTATTTGGAGTTGGGTTCTTGCTAATAGGTTTTCTAAAATAAACACTAGCATAAAACCTAAAAATTATCAACCAAACCCTGGGATAAATTCACAATACATCCTTCTGCTAGCACTGAAAATTCAGTTAGAACACTGATGGATGAAGGCTGTTGATGAAATTTCTGCCACAATCTACTTCAAGAAATTGCTGAGACAAAATGAAGCATCTCTTTTGCCAGGATGGAAGGATAGATCAAGTGTTTAAATGCCAGGCTGACTGGTACCTTAGCAATCAAAACTGGTGGCCTTCTGTTGGGCTGTTTATGCTGCTCAGGTGGCTTCTGGCAGCTCAGGGGCTGGTTTTAGCATTTAGAGTATGATTATTCAGGACATGCATGACAACGAAGTTTCACTGGCAAAAATTAGAAGTTACTCGGAAGAGAATGAAGTTCTCTCTTACAGACGTGGCTATTTTTTCTGTTGTTCTGTGCAGGATCAGCTTGTGGGCTCATTTTTATGTTCTGTACAATCTGTTTTTTTTCTCGGAACATATTAAAGGCTAAAAAGAGATGATGCCTTCTCTGATCATGTCACCCAGGCATATAAGGTTCTCAGTGTACCTGGAAGGGTGTCCTGAATTAGTCACATGCATAAAACGCTTCAAATCTTGGAAAACTTAATGGGCTCCTACAAACAGTCCTTCCCTGCTCCCAAACAGTAACTGTTTTTAAAGGTACATGTCATTGGTGCGCGTGTATTGAAGTCTAAATAAGATGACTGTACAGTTCTTCTGCTCTGTACCTTATTGCTGCTTAACATGAGCACTGCCAATGAGGGAGAGAAGCCTTTGTGAAGGATATGTCAGGGTCTTCCTATTTAATGAAAGATAAAAATTTTCTGTAATCGTAGATGTTATCACAACCCTCTAGCTTTCAACTCAATTAAAAAGATGGAACAGCAAAAAGAATTTGAAGACTGTTTCTCCTTTGGATTATTTCATATGGCCAGAATTAACAAAAAGAGGCTTTTTCTGTAAAAGAGACTGTGACTTGTGAGGGAGGTGTGATTGCCTTACGGAGAGATGATTTGTGTCACAGAGCTGTGTTTACAGCTGAAAACTGGATTTCTTCCACTGAAAGTTGTTATGTGAATGGCTTTGCTAAAGCCCGTTTTAAGACATCTGGACCCTGAATGCTTGGCAAGACCTGGGGCCTTGGTGCTTAGTACCATCCATGCAGCTGGAGTTGGCACCACTCCGCTGATGTTGGCCTCTCCAGGAGGATGTACTGATTTATACTGGCTATAAAATAGCCTCAAAACACTCTTCCTTTGGAATCAAAAGATACTCACATATTGTAGTTGCATTTGCCCAAGATTATTTTCAGATCAATGTATGCTTCAAAAAGTTTCCAGCTTTATACTATATTAGAAGTACCTGAAAGGGATAATTTTCAAGTTAAATGCATGCCTGGTGTGCAAGCAACGTGATATGGTGCCAAAGATACTCACTTTGCAAGCTAACAACGACTCATTGTCTGCAGCGTTTATTTTTCTCTATAATCAATGCACTTAATTAATCAGTTGCACACTGAGAAAGTGCAAGCTGGCTAATCGCTTTAATCATAAAGCAGTAGTATTAATTTTCACTTAAGGCATCATCTGTGGAAAGTAAATTAAGATTGTTGAAATGAGAAATGCACAAGGATGAAAGAGCGGATGACATTTCTGCATTAGTTCTGGCTGGTGCTTTTGGAATTGGCTTGTGCCTCCTCCAGGGTTTCTCCAAGTAAACCTTTATATAAAAATTAAAGTGTCCATGGGAAAATGAAAGTGAAATATTTTAATTTTGGATCAGTTCAACCTAATTTAAATATTTGTCATCCAAAATGTGCTGAATTAAAACAGCAGCAACAAAATCCCACTCTGGTGCGTGGTGCACTTGGGAGAAGAGGGTCAAGACACATGGTCCCTTGGAGGCAGTGAACACCATGTAATTTTAAAACCAAGTTCAACAAATTGAAGAAGAAAGCTTTCTTTTCCCCAAAATGAAAGTAACACATTTTGCATTGAAAATGGCCCAAACAATTTTTTAAGATTTTTCTATTTGAAAGCCTTTGTTTTCTCTTTCTCAAAGAATAGTTATTTTAGCTGCTCATAGTGTTTAAGACCCTAATACAGTGTGGAAATCCCTGAATATCCATCAACATTTAAATGCAACTTAATTAAAATTCACACTGTAGTTATTTCTGGTTACCAAGGTGTCACCAGGGAAGTCTGAATTAGATGGTGCATATGGAGAACACTATTCCCTTACAAAGTTTCATCAAAATTTGATGGGGTTTAGGGAGAGTTTTTTGGGCCCAGTGATGGTTTTGGCAGGGAAGGTCACGAACTCACTCTTAACTTCTGGACATTCAACTTGTTTTAAAAGAAAAGTTTTGGCTGAGCTCTCTGGATAAGCCAGTCTTGCAAAGCGAAGGAGGGTAGGAGACCTGGGATTCACAAGTAGTGCCCTTTCTTTTGTGAAATCAAAATGGCCTAAATACAGTAAATAAATCTACAGATGATCTCCAGTACTTTAAACACCTCTCCTTCACTCTACCTGTAAATTAATTTGGTTAATTTGAAATTAATTCAGTCTTTTCTGTCCTGGCACTTCATCTTGGCATGGTTGTTTGCTTTGCATTGTTTGATTTTAGTTGTACGCATTTATGTTCTCCATATTAGTATTTTACTTCTTGGTAGCTATGTAGGTGGTTAAGATTTTTTTAGACGTTTAACCTGCCTTATTTCAGATTGCGTTGATTTAAGTATAATGTTCGTCATTTCTCTTTCATTCCCAATAAAAGCAGTATGCATAATGAACATCTCTTACTGGGGAACTGAGTAACAGTGCACAGTGTCTAATAAAATGCTGGCCACGTGGAAGTCACTGGTAGTTTTTGTGTTAAAATCAGCAATTTGACAGATCATATGAATAGCAGGTTTTTAATGTTCTATGCATTGCCTTTTTTTTAAGCATTACATTAAGAAGCATAGACTTCAACAGAGCAAATAATGATACTAAGGGCTGCGGAAACATGAGTGCCTGGGATAACATGTTTTGCTGTGGAACAGGAGCTTGTATTTGATGAAACTTTGGCTACTTCCAGTGCTGTATAGCTGTTACTTGGTGAAACTTAAATGGATATGATAGTGGATACCTCACTCACACGTTCCCTGTGCTGTCCTTATTTGTAAACACTGATGTAGACTGGGGATTGTTGGAAATGTTTTTCAGGCAAATTGTGTTCTGAATTTTGTTAAATGAGGTGAATCTCTCTTTAGATATGTACAAAGGTGAGCACGGAGACTGTGCTGTGTTCAAGGACTTAATAATTTCAATGCTAGCACATGTTTTTTAGAATTCCTTCTTGTGAGAAGCTAAATCACTTTAATTCCGTGGCACTTAACTCATTTGCAGGATTAGTCAATCGTGATACCATGTCTGACAGATGTAGTTGAGAATCTTTCTGTCAGTCATCTCATGTTGTCTAGGACACTTAAATTTAAACATCCAGTAAATTACTGTGAAAACATTAGCTATGATCAAATATACTAATCTTTAACAGAAGAACCTGGAATGATCATGTACTTAAAATCCTAGATACTTGAAAAATTTAGTATGTGTGGATTTACATGGGCACATTCTGAAGATTCCACATTCTCTGTAATTTTGGATTTAGCTGGTTCCACATGGAATAAGCAATGCGTATTTTTTAATTAATGCCAAAGCATATAAATTGGTGCATTAAAATCCGTGAGAGCCCAGGATGTCTTGACAGGTATTAGTCACATTATTGATTCTCCCATAGGATGCTCACAAACTACGCTAATGAGGTCAGCATACAACTGGAATAAAACACAATAGGTCTTCAAGACCTTTGAACTCTAAGGCTTGTAAATCAACCTGTGTTTGCTTTTTGTGACAGAAGTAATGTAGGTAATAGTTTGCATTATGTTTTTTGAGTCTCTTCTCTGAAATCTTCACCTCCTTTTGCTTCATCTACAGTATTACTTTTATGTGTTCATTCGTCTTCCATATTCATGCAATTTAAGCGAAACACCAGCTGTGTGGTTGTTAACAATTCTCTTGTCAGCTGAGAAGACTTTCATGAGAAGGAAAATACCCAACCAGTTTTCTGTCTTGTTTGCTTTCTCTTTCAGATCTTCTGCATCACCAGACTAGCTTTCCCTGTCCTCCCCTCTCCATAACCCACATGAACCAGGTCTCTCTGTTGTAAGTCACCCCCCAAACCACCTAAGCCACTTTGATTTCCCTCTTTGCAAAGCCACCGTTTGGCTGTTCAGTAACAATAGATTGGTGTAGCCTCTAGAAGTGGTCATCTTTAACAACCTGCTGTGTTTGTTTTCTGAGTGCCATTGCAACTCATTGCAACTCACAAGTCCAGTATTCCTGCCCTTTGCTGTGAGCATTGCTGATAATTGGTCAGTTTTTATGGACTCCGGGATGTGGATTGCCAATGCCTGCTGATCACGCACTGCAGTAGGGAAAGGTTGGCTGTCCCAGCATAAGTGACCATTCCTTGCCCCAGACCATGTCATGCTAACTGACTGGACTTGAAAGACTGCTGAGTTTGTATTGCAGGCTCTGAGCTATAGATTTTCTTACACTGATGGAAAAAAATTCTCCCTTATCCCCCATGTGCTGCTTAAGAGACCTTGATACTGGGTGTGATCTGGATCTTGCAATGTTTGATGAGAAGAGCCCATGGCAGATTTTGCTAGATATTGAGCTCATTGGCAGGAGCAAGATGGTTTAGCTCCCCTTCCCTTCCTGCTTATCCCTCCAAGAGGCTGTAAGTGCTGGCTGCCATCAAAACATTGCAAACACAACCCTTACTGCAGCTCAGTGCCCAGCAAGCACATATTTGATGTACTGACAGACTTGTCAGCTGTTCCTTACAGGGACATAACTAAGAATAATAGACTTGAACCTCATTTTTCTTGCTGCCAGCTTTATACCTCTATTACTCTCTCAACTTCAGTAAGTCATACTAATGCATAATCAAAGTATCTGAAGGGGAAAACTATCCATGTATTGGAAGGGGAATGTGGGCCAGGTTTTTAATAAAGTGGAACACTAAATGTAAATGAATAGTGTGTTCGGAGTATTTTTCGGTAGAAGTCACTGCACAATTGGTATTTCCTATTATAATAAAATAATCCAAAGGCTCATATCTCTCTAACAACTTATATGCCATTTTTTTTCCCTTTTCTTTTCCCCCTGAATTAAAGAAACCAAGGAGTTCTCTCCATAATCGAAAGCTTTATATTTTCTACTTGCCCTGAAAATCTTTAACAGCAACTACTTGCTTAATTTATTTTTATTTTTTTAATTTCATTGCCTTAGCTATATGACTCCCTATGAACACACCTCCTTGGTATGTTGTAGATACAGCTTAAAGATTCTTGTGCACCCCCTCTGAAAATTAAGGAATGTTTGGCTGAGCAGAAATAGGTTTCAGTGTTCTGTACATTAACTTGCTTTTGCCTTAAGAGCTCTGGCTCTGAGCAGTTAACAACTGGTGATGTGCTTTAGGTTTTCTCCCCATGAACCTGAAAATTGTGGAGCAGGCTAAGAATGCCAAGAGGTGAATCCTGAAGCAGTGTCTTTATTATAAACAGAAGTTCATTTGGCTGCTTCTTTTGAATAAAGTCTCATGCCTGCCTCAATTTCTTACTCTTTTTTCCTATGTCAGGTAAAGATGCAGGGGAGAAGAAGAAGAGGGTATTTCAATAAGCTGGTTTTAATTTTTAAAAATTGATTTGAAAAAAGAATTCTCTACTTAAAAATTCTGCCCAACCTAACATTTTCTCTGAGTCTTTGTGATTCCCATTTTTTTTGGTCCTGTTTGACTATACACCTCTGAGCTAAGCATTAGCAAACAGCCATAGGGCACAGATGACATTTAGCTGGATGCGTTTGGACTTTCATGTTGTTCACTGGGAAAATACCTGACAGTCTTGGTACCTAAGAATTAATTTCTGATTTGTTTGCAGTTCTTTGCAAATATAGCTGGAAATATTTGTGCTTATGTCTACCTGGGTGGTATACATCACTGCTGTACTGCCCATGTACTTTACCCTCTGTGAAATAAAAAGTGTGTTTACTGCACCCTCTTTTTTTTAAAAGATGCTCGCATGCTGAAGAGCACCAGCCAGCAGTGTAACTAATGTTGGTTTTCTCATTTTGTCTGCAGGGGAAATAGGAAGGCCATTACTGTGGAAAAAGTAAAATAAGTGATTGTGTGACATTATAGTGCTAAGTTGTATGTAGGGGGGATCATCAGTTACTTGACAAAGAAATCAGTTTAATATAGAAAAAGAATACAGTGTGATATGACCTCAGCAAAGCTATTTTTCTTCATAACTGTAACTTTAAAAATAATGCTACCTTAATGAAGATAAATGCAAATGTTAAAGCGAGACTGCATTTTTCAACTGCATTTTTGTTTGTTTGCTTTTAAACATAAGCAGTGAAGAACTTTAAACTTTGCAAAATAAGTTGTTATATAAGAGGTAGGGGACAGCCAACCTGTCTTCCTATAAACTCTGAAGCTGGATTATTAGAATTCTTACTTCCTGTAATCTCAACTATTTTAACTGTTGTAAATTAAGCAGTAGCCACTTGTTTGCAGTCAGTTTATCTTCTTTTGACTGTAATTCCACTAGTTTTTCTTTTGACCTATACCCAGATGTTTGATGATTGTTGAGGAAATTGAAGCTTTTTTCAGTAATAACTACAAAATGAAATCACTATTGTGGTGAGTTCTTTACTTGGTCGTTCTGTGGCCAAGTAGAGCCTGTACTGAAAACCTGGAACTGGAATACCAGGAGGGCTTACAAGCACCTCAGGTAGTATTCTGGACCCAGGACACAACTCCATCCATTTCAAATGATGTTCTGATTTATTATTCTGTGGCTGTTTTGAAAAGAACAGCAGAGAAGTGTGCTGCTGTCCTACTTATTATTCAAGATCTGGCTGGTGTTGTCTGGCTCAGTATTTTTACTTTTGTGATGTACCTATAAGAACTGGGTAAAAGGCTGCTGTTTCTGGAGAGACATGGCAGATTTCACCAGTTGTGAATTTGGTCTTTAAAGTTAGTATTTTTGAACAAACCCCATTACTTTATGGATATATTCTTGGTGTTTACAAGTTCTTCAATGCAGCTCTGAATTTCCTGGATAGAAATATAGGACATGTACGTTAGTTCATGTAGAGACAGTTGTATTTTAAAAGTTACAGGGTTTTTTTCATTTCCATTTAAAAACCCCCACAAACCAAACCAAAATGAAAGTGTGCTTCTCATGGCAGAGAGGAGAGGGCTTATTGTATAATGGCTGACTTAGCAGCAGTGCCTCTGTTTTTTGTTAATGATCTTGAAGCCTTGCAGCAACTCTCCTAGGTTAAATACGTTGCCTCCTTTTTTGCCTTCTGGTGAGCATATTCCATTTATTTAAGGCTGTGTGTACAGAACTGAATTTCATTTTGCCACCATATGACATTCAGTGTTATTTTAGTTTCCCTGAGACGTTTTATGTTGTAATTTGAGTTCAAGGGTTTGCTTTCTCTTCGGATCAGTAAAGAAATCAAACAAACAAAAGGTATCTTTCTGCCTCAGATCTAGTCCAGGACATTAATGTCATGAATAGAATCACCCTGTAACCAGTGGGATGTGTCTTTAATTGTCTCCTGGACTAGCATGTGAGCATAGGCATATTTCTTGACTTACAGAGAAAAAGAGAAATATATGTGAATTGCGCTGCAGGGGCTTGTGAAGTCATACAAAAATGTATGGGCTTGCTGCATTATTCAAGGTACATAATTTTATTACAGTGCTGAGCAACGCATGGGACAACTGATTTATTGTTAGTGTCATATTTTGCATAATTAATTTTTTCCATAGATGATTTTACTGCATGTGTTTTAAAAGGTACAAGGCAATTCTTTGGGAAATTCTAGTCTAAGCTTATTTTTAAGGAAAGCAAAATTTTATACAGAGGCTAAAGTAATCTATTTGTGTCATGGTATACAAGCCATTACTTAATAAATGATTGAAAGGGTCTCATCCTGGGATCTGATACTCTTCTGTTAGTATTTTATTTGGCGTAGAGGCTAGAAAGCAAAAATAGAGATACGCCTTAAAAAGCAATACCATTCCTCTCTGTAGTAGCATTTTTATTATATAATAGATGTTATTTATAAGTAATTGTGCATAGATAGTGACTGATAAACATCAAATCACTCTGCAGCAATGAGCTGGTTTTGATTGAATATGCAGGATTAGATTCACCTCATTGTAACACCCAGTGCCAATGCCTAGTCTAAGGCCAGACCAGTGTCCGAGGTTGGTGGCTCAAGTTCTCCCTGAAGTTAAAAACCAGACAGCTACCTTAGATATTGAACACCAAGTGTTAAAAACTTCAAGTCTAAGAGAAGGAACTGCCAGTAGACTAGTTTGGCAATGAAACTGGGCACTGAATCACCTGAGTGGAAAAACAAAATGTTCTCATTTCGGTGTACTGTTGTGGATCCTCATCTGCACTGGTTTTGATTGCAACCTCCCAGGTTCCTATGCTGATTAATTCTCCATTTTAGCAACAAGTTGCTTCTTGCTGCCTGCTGGGGACCCCAGCCTGTGGAGAACAATGGCAAACCACAGATTTTAATATTCGCTTCCCAAAACACAAAATGAAATATTTAAAGTATCCACTGAAGCAGTTTCCTTTTTGGTGCAATATTGAAAGTGATTTAATTTCTCACTTAAGCTCAA
>VZTE01006240.1:0-96722 GCA_013397775.1 Eulacestoma nigropectus | reverse complement strand
AAAAAAAAAAAAATCAAAAGCTGAGGCTTAGATATTTGTGGATTTGATCTTTAAATTAGGAACTTGAAGCAGTCCATTTGTATTTGTCTCTGCTGTTTCATTATCCATTTCACTGCTTCCATGGTGTGGGTGAAATACTCTTTCACAATGCTGAAATTCACTATCTTTTCTCAAAGACCCTAATGAAGAGAAATTGTTCGGTTAGCAGTTGTTTTCTTTCCAATTATTCTTCTTAATTTTGCCCTTTGTGGATGGTTCCCACTCCATTAGATATTTTTTTCCTTTGAGTGCAGTGATCCGAAGTGAAGCAAATAAGAGCTACAGGATGTGGCTGCACAATTTGGTTTGTAGCCTGCCTAAGGCACCTTTCCATAAGCTGGGTTACCTGGGGCATACAGCAAGGCTGCAGTCTGTTGTAGGGTGTCTGAATCATTCAGGCTGGAATCCCTTTGTCTGTCACTACTATGAACACGAGTAGTACGTCAGCACAGCTAAAAGGGCTTTTCACCTGTAATTTTTGCACAAGGGAATTCTAGAGTCAAGAGTGGTTGATAGCAAGTACAAGGTGCTTGCATATTTGATGATGTCCTGAAAAGTCAGCCTTACCAGACCCCCTTTGAGCTTAGGGTATGTAAGTGGGACTGCATTTCTTCCAGATGGGAAAATAAAACAGTTGACACATGACTGAGTTTAAATTCTCATTTGTACAATATTTTTAGAGTGGAAGCAGAAGTTCTGAGTGAATATGAAGCTGGCAATATGTCTATGTGGTATCGACATGATAGTGAATTTTGTAACTGATTACATGTTCTGTGGAAAAGTACTTCTTGCTTTCTGCTGCTTCTAAGTCTCCCCACCCTGGTAATTTCAATTTCTTAAATTATGAGAAGTAGTAAAAAATAACTCCTTGTCCACCTTTTCTGTACTACTCATGATTTATAGTCAACTGTCAATTTCCCCTTTTTTCCCTGGCTGAAAAGTGATGTTCTGTTTACTCTTAGCTCATGCAAACCTATGCCATTCAAAGTGCTGTATAAGCAATTGTGGTAATTAAAAGAAGCAAATTAATCAGACACTTTGGCACGAAGACTTAGAAGCACTGAGGTTTTGTGGCTATAGCTGACATGATTGGAAGGCATCTTCAGGCTGAAAATCAAGGCCTTAGTGTGGAGATACGGAGAGATCCATAAGGATCTCAAAAAGGGATTAATCTCTGAGCTGGAGGACAGCATCAAGCCATTTGAGAGCCATTCTGAAAATCTCTGCTCCATTCAAATGCTGCAAAATATTTACTGTCTGTGCTGAATATAAGCAACCAGGCTTTATGAAATGACCACTCAAAAAACCCCACTGTACAATAACTTGAAAGATACTTAGTTTTACCCTCCAAGTATCAAGGACAATGTTGTCCGCATTTCATTCTGGAACAAGTTTTTGGGAGTTTAAAGGTTTGAATCCAAAACCCAAAGACTTGGGTGCTACCAATGGACTGTCTATTCCTGTACCCTGGGAACTGAGAATCAGATGAAGGGGAATGTTTTTAGGAGTAAAGCTATTCATGCACAAGTCTGAAATTATCTTTAGTAGCATGCTCAGCCAAATCTTAAAAGGAATACAAGTACCCATTAATTAAGAATTAACGTAATTCTGTTCCTTGAGTACGGTGATTATTAAAACATAAACTCAATGAACATACACTTGAGAGGAAGATGCTAAATATTTTTAAAAGCCTAATTTTCAGTCACCCTTTATTTTTTCATTTAGAGAGAAAAAAGAAGAGGGCACTTGACTTTCTGAAACTTTCCATTTGCTTCAGATCAAAAAGTTGCTGAGTGTCCTTAACTGCTGATAGGGCAAATCAGATTTATATGGAAAGCAGAGACATGGGATGACATTTTGAAAAGTGCCTGAAAGCCACATTTGTGAAGCTGTTCAGCCAACTAAAGGAATGAGAAAATATGCAAAGAGATTTTCAGGCATGTGTGCTGGCCATTAATGCAGTTTTCACAGTTGAATTTTGAAAAATTTACATTCTTAGGCATTGAAATGCTTTTAGAAATCTGACTGTTATAGTACCACAAATGAGGTTTGCAAAAATACTTCTTCTGTGGAAGACCCATGTGTCTTGTCACTTCCACCACTGTTTGGAAAATAGGATTTAACCTTTGCTTTGCCACACCAAGTAGTTTAATACCTGAATACTCTCCTAAGTGTTGATGAACAGTCCCTCAAGAGTGACCTGAGCTCTCACACCACCTCACAATTAACCACACTGGAAATACCACTATTTCTATATATCACTATATCTACAGGAGGCTTTGCATGCCAGAAAACATTGTTCCCCAGGCTTGCTGGTGTGGAAAATGGGAAATGGCCCAGCACAATAGGGACTAGTTTCTGTCCAGATACATCTTGCAGAATGAGGAGGGCAAAATTTGCTATTGATTATCACCTTCGCATTCAATTTGTGTTTCATTTTGCCCTGCATGTCTGTTCTTCAGCTGATTTTCTGTGTTCCTTGTGTTTTGCAGAATGCCAAAGCCAGCTACGACTTCAGCAGTAATGACCCCTACCCCTATCCCCGCTATACAGATGACTGGTTCAACAGGTAAATGGATTTTGGGCAACCTGCCCTTCACTATGGTCTGTGTAAGAAATTCTGCATCTTTGTGAAGTGTCTGTTTTCTGCTAAATTCAATGGTCACAGATCAGACACTGCAGTCTCATTACTGCTTGAAAATTAGAGGTTACTTCCGACTTCATTTTTTAGGTTTATAGTTTATAAATGAAGTTGCTGCTCCAGAAAAGTATATCTTTAGATTGTTTGAACAGATGATAGCTACATACATTTTTGTCAGCTGTCCTAGGACAGTCCAGTAATCCAAACCTGTATAAACTGGCTTCCCATCTGCTAACTAAATTTAAAGGGAGTAAACTGGAGAGAGGAAAGACTTTGTGGGAAAAAGTCTTTTCATCCTATTTTAGCCTAAGAAGTCAGAAAAGCAGCATGGTGTAGAATGACCATTTTAAAAACAATTAGATCTTATGTTAAGTTCTGAATCACCTAGATTTAAGGACAGTGTACATGGGTAGCATTTTTCTAGCTGCTGGAGAAGTTAAAGTCCACATACAGTGGAAGCTGTTCTGTTGTGTTTATAAATTTGGAATCAACAGTGCAGCTGTGCTTGTTGTGTTATTTCTCCTGAATACATAGTGATTGCCCAAGACCCATTCCTTCTTCAGTATGTTCTGAACTTAGCTCTGAACTTAACCAGTTTTCAGTAGGAGAAGGACTGGTTCTCAAGGTATGGTATAAATAAGGATGGCCCAAAGGAAAAGGCTTAAGATTTTAGAAAATGTGACTTTTAGTTTCCTTAAACTCATTGGCTTTCTTTTTTACATAGAATGGAAACATGTTTTGACAGTTTTTTACAAAATGTGTCCTGGGTTCTGTATCTGTCCCATGGCAGGCTCTAGCTTGGATTTGCAAAAATTATTTCAGGATATTTTCAATGAAATTTCCAAATATCCCTTAGACAAAAGTTGCCAAGAGTGCTGAGGGTTTGAAAACTTCTTAGAGATTTCAGGGATCAGACTGAGTGTTTATCAAAAAATATTTCAGGCCTATCTGATGTGGTTTTCATCTCTAACTTAGGATGACTGGATGGTCTCCAAGTTTTGGATGGGGTTTTTTGGTTTTATTTCTAAAGAAATAAATTGTAGTTCTGTCAGAGTGACACAGCAAAGAAGCAGCTGTGCTTCCACCTCAGACATGGGCCTCCTGGAATGGATTAAACAGAGTTAGGAGCTGTGATATCCTTCTTTGTAGTCCTGCAATTTTTCAGACAAAGCAAGATCTCAATGAGTGGTATGGGTTATTGTCTCTGGTCCCAGGTGCCCCTGGCTAACTTCAAGCACTCAAGTGAAGAGTTGAGGGTGAGCAGCACTATTGTCTGTGACCCAATCTGTAATAATTGAGAAAAACATGATTCAGGTTTTCAGAGAACTGCAACACTTTCTTCTGTTTTTTGGGGGAATGGGGAGTTCAGGTCAGCAACAGGAGGAGGAAAACAACGGAGAAATTGCTTTGCAGATTTCCTTTACAGTTCTTTCTTTTCAGAAAAAAATTTAAATCGATACTTAGGAAGTATAACATTGTTTGTCAATAAACCTTAGTCATGATGGGATGCCCCATCCCTGGAAGTGTTCAGGGCCAGGCTGGATGGGACCTTGAGCAGCCCGATCTAGTGGGTGGCATCCCTGCCCATGGCAGGGAGATTGGACCTAGATGATATTTAAGGTCCCTTCCAACCCAAACCACTTTATGATGCTGTGAACCATGAGATTTCTTTTGCAAGACAGGGAATTTTCTGTCTTGCAAGGTAAATCATGGGAGCAACACATTCAGTGGAGCATCCCTTTCCTGCCTTCACAGTATGAGAAGGCTTTAAGATGCAAGATTCTTAGTTTTATGCAGGTTAAGATGCAAACTAGCATACCATATCCAGCTGTCCAGGAGTAGCTGTGACTGTTTTTCTCTGTGTATTTCTTTGCTGTTCTGTTAACTGAGCTGACATACTCCTATTATAAGCTCTTGCCATGGCTTCTGACTCTTGAATTATTGTTACTGGTAGGTCACAACTGTCTGCCTCTGACAGTCTATCTGTCCCTACATGTAGCTACACAGGTGCATCTAGATAGGGTGTGATTACATGGAAAATCTATTGAGAGAAACCTGAAATAAAGGCTCCATTTTGCACAGCCAGTGATGTATCTCCCACTGAATTTTATGCATGCTGAAGGATCAGACTCAAAATAAGATAGCGTAATATCCTTTTTTCCATAAAGAGTATGTTTCTATGTGAGCAATTCAAGTGATTTGTGGAACAAGAAGCAGAGGACTGATCACCAAGGGGCTTTTGTGAGCTGCCAGCTGCATGTGCAAAGTGTTCATTAGACTTTAAGAATAAACAGGAGAGGTTTTTGCATGGAGTGTTTCATTAATCACAGCTGTTCTGCTTGTAAGCAGATTCTCCTTCCATGTGATGCTTTTAAGACTGCTGGAATCACTTTGGCCTTTCCATCTAACAGCCACTGGCCTACAAAACCATGCAGAGTGGTTTTTGGAAGGGGAGAGTGGTGCCTCAGGCAGGAAATTGCTTTCAGGCATTTCATCTGCTGCTACGGGCAGAGGCCCATAGATGCCTTGGCAGCCAAGGGGTTTTTTCTCATGTTTACTGTACTCACTGTTTGTGTTCAAATCCACAGCTTGGGGACCCAGCAGGAGAGGGTACACTTGGTGCAACATTGAACAGAGCTGTGTATGAGCCTGAGGAGCAGTGGCAGCAGTGAAGGAACCTGAATCAAGCCCTGTTCCCAAAACCAGAGGCAGCCCCACAGAACTCAATGGTTTTTAAGAACCACTTTGGGAACTGACTGTGATTTTGAACACCCTCTCCTTCTGAACCTCATTCAGTACCTTGGCATGTATCACGTTTTGCAGTAAGGAAGTAGCCATAGGAATCAGTGATTGCTTGGCCTCCTACAACCCTCTGATTCCATGTTGTGAGCATGCAGAAAGCACAACTCGGGCTCTCCACCTCAGAGCACCGAGATTACAAATTTCTGCCCTGATCTAAATAACCGATAATTATTTCTATGCCTGTGGCCGTTATCTTCTGTATGTTCTCTCACTCAGCTAATGAGTTAGCAGGGCAAAATTTAGTTGCTATCTTGGAAACCTATATTCTTCAGACATAAGAATGTCTTTTACTAATTATGGATCCAAACCAAAGTAGGGGAATGCTTTCCCTTCTGTGAACACTCAAATGCTCAGAAGCTGACAGTGTCATGTGAGCAAAAGGGGATTGCATTTGCCCCACGCAAGTGTCCATCTGAGCTCTGCATGTTTAGTTGCTGCCCAATGCAAGCAGCTAAAGTGGTCAAGAAAGGCAGATGGTCCCAGCTATTAAGACTGCAGCTCTGCATAGCCCTCCCCTGCAAACAGCTGAAGATAGGATGGATGGGTCCTGTCCTTTGCTGTCTGCAGAAGCGTTTCAAAGCAGATGAAAAGGAGCCTCAATAAAAATCTGTGCCACCTCTGACACTTTCAAAAATATGTCAATAGAGAGGCACGCACAGTCCCATTGGCAGTGGATTTTAGAAACAGAATTGTTTTCTAAGACAAAGCAGAGTGAAATTTTCATAGCTAGTATAGATATTTTTTTAAATACAGTATGCAAAACTTTTTTTTAACTAAATCCACTTCTCCCACCTTATTTATGCATGTTCATGTAAAATGTTTTCACTTACATAAAGTTTATGGAAGACTTGCTCTACTTGCTAATATATGGTTTACCTTTGAAGTAGCTTGTTCACAGATGAAAATACTTTTAATTGTGTTCTATCCCCTTGTTTCAAATAGTGAAATAGGGAAGAGGTGAACACTGTAGAGAAAGGCTGTGATTTGTGCCTGTGACATGAGTCACTTCATAGAAACCACAAAGGGTTTATCAATGATACATGAACAGCAAATAGGGCTGAGTTGGAAAAGTCTGCTATTTGCCATTAATAATTCAACCAAATGCATTTCCACTAACTCCTAAGTGATTTTTTTTTTCTCTCTAGTCAGCAGCACGATATTGAAACTCTGAGCGGCTGGAACAGGCCTGTTTGCAGTCTCCATTGTGTGGGCCACTGCTATGGAGAGGCCAGGACAGGGAGAGGACCTTCTAGTGAAACTTTTTTGTCAGGAAGGTCATAATACAGTTTTTTTCACTGTAATCTGGCAGCATCACTGATTTTTTGCACCCCAGCATTAGTCAAGCCGATTTTGAACAAAGCCATTTATTCTTCTCTGTGGCTTGTAGTTGGCCCATAGGTGACTAGATAATGAATGCCTAGCATTGATAGCACCTAGCAATGAATGTTGTGTTTCTGTTACACTTCCTTGAGCAAGAACATGAGGGAAAATCTATTTGATTGTTGATACCAATTTCTGTAGCAGCTGAATAAATCTGTATTGCTGTCTTCTCTGTCCCCTTTGTAAAAGGAAGCGGATGAGATCTTCAGTCATTTTCCTTTATGGAACTGCCTTTAAAAATATATTCTCCCAAGTAGAGCAGGAAAAAGTGTGTTACTTCTTACATTTTTATTAATGTTACAATGCCAGGTGCCTGTAAAGGGAAAGAGAGAGGAAGAGGTGATTGAAACAGTTTTGCTGCCTCCCAGGGTGGTCCATCTGATACTCAGGATAACCATAATACAGCATTTTCATTGCATGAATCCTTAGCATGCTGTAGGATCAATGCCAGTTTCGATGCACAGAATGGATTGATGTGAGCAGTAGGGTGGATTAATATATCGATTCAACATCTTAAACTGAAAAAATCCCTGACAGCAGCACAGGTTTCAGTAGTTTCCATGCTGCTATGCTATTTTTAAAACACTAGCTTATGTTGTCTGTATTTCTCTTCTCTTGAGTTTAATTTCTATGATGAATTAGGAGAAAGGAAAATGCAATCACCCTTCCTGCAGGAGCCACTGCCAGTTAAAGAGTCTCTGTTAAGAGCTGTAAAGCACTTCAGAGACACCAGGTATTATCGAAATATCATGTATCGTCCCAAACCTGGACCTCTATATCAGAGCAGAGACTTTTCCCACTGGAGCAGAAAGCAGTAGTTCTGTGAGCTGGAGCACCTTGTCAGCTCTTTTGGGAATTAGGCACTGGATGAGAGGGATGCACGTGCCCTTAAGTCCCACAGCTTTGGGCCTGGTCAGCCAGGCTGCAGCTCTGCTGCTAAGGAGTGCAGTGACCACTGTGGCTCCCTTCTGCTACTTCAGCTTGGTATTGCACCCGCCTCTTCCTGTAGCATTTCTTTTGTGGGCAGGGATATGCTCTTTGCACATGTTCAAACAGCAAAAACGCAACCAGACTTTGTTCTGTAAGGTTCAAAGTAATGGGTGTCACACTGTCAAGCCACAAAAATAAAGGAATTAATATTGATCTTATATTTACACTGTTATGTCAGGGGCTGTTTCTATGGACTAAGAGTTGGTAACGAGGCAGAACCTATCTCACAAGCTAAAAAGAAAAGTCTGGAATAACTTTACAACTAAATGCAGTGTAAGGATACATGTTAACCTCAGAGCAAGCATCATTCATCCTGCAGAGGGGAAACTGTGTATCTCCTGCTTCAGGAAGGAATGAACTCATCCCAGTATCCAGCACTCAACAGTTTGCCATGGAATGGTTTTCCTCTGCAGCACTGGGAGCTGACTGAGGCAAAACAAGCTCACAGTGATCCAGCTCAGCTCAACACGTGCATTAGCAGGGGTTCATCTGGTCTCTCTGCCTTCCTTTTCACAGCCACGGGACAAGGTGTGCAGGAGAGGTGTCTGCTGCTGCCAACAACAACATCTGCGGCGTGGGAGTTGCATACAACTCCAAAGTGGCAGGTATGGTAGCAATCCAAGGTGTAAATGGTCCACTGTGCTTCAGGCAGAACTTCTCCTGCAGAGACAGGGAGTGTTGCCGAGGACAGGGCTGCAGATTAGTACCGGACCATGTATTTTTTACTTTTCACGGTATCTGGAGAGAGGAATTTCTCCATGGCTTTGCTTTTTCAATCAAGGGCCTTATATAGGCTCTTTAATAACAGTGCAAAAGAGCAGTTCTGCTCCTTCATATACCAGCTCCTGTTTGTATACTGATTTTCAGTACTTCTTTCCTGCGTAGCTGCAGAATCATTTGTGGCAAATCTCATTTTGCAGGAGGGAAAGTATAAATTCCTGCTGCACTTAGAAACTATTTGAAAAGGCAAATCTCATGCTGCTCTTACTCTTTAGGCTCTCACAGGGCAGGACCTGCAGTGCTATAAATCTCTGTGGTCGTAGGTTTCCTCTGTTTTAACAGTGATGTGGAGTGATAGGAGCAGATGCAGAGAATGAAACAGGTGGTACCTAGCACCCAGCATCCACACCTTGGGTGTGTTGGGTATTTTTGCTTCTAATGAGCTTTTCTCTGCACAGATATACTGAATACAGTGCTTGGAGTGAGTCAGGCTCTCGACACCATGTGTCAGTTTAGTTGAATCTGAAGAAAACCAGTTTTCCCACTTTTAAGACTGTTCCATGATGAGAACTGAGGCACAGCAGGCAGAGATAGATGCTTATGAATTTTACTTTACTTTCCCTGATCCACTCCAGAACATCAGCATGGATGTACCCATTGCTTCCTGGATATGGTCCACAGTATGTGTTCAGGGACAGCTCTGCTCTGCTTGGCCAGTCCCTGTTTCACTGTAGTGTCAGGAGAATCTGGGGAAAGCTACGTTTCACCTGTCATCTACATGACTGAAAGCTGAATCTCCACCAGAGAAGGGCATCAAGCAATGTTTGCTAAGCTGTTACCCAAGAAATATCACTGAGAGTTAGTAACTAGCTGGGCAGGTCTAATGACTGTCTCATTTCTTCAGTGAGGGTAACATCTCCTTCAGGGATGGGACATTCCACAAAATATACATTCTAGCAAGAGTTACTCTTAGAGGAATCTGAATTGAGGCATGGGATTTTGGTTGGGCCATGTCCATATTATTCATATAGCTCTACAAGTTCAAGCTGGTTGCTTAAAAATCAAGAGGTGTGAAGACTTTTTCTGATGACCAACAGCCTACAAATAATCTTCTGTGTTTGACCACTTTGTAGTAAAATTAATTAGCAGAATTAACTGGAAGTTGGTTACCAAGGATCTGGGGCATCATTTGTTTTTTTTCTTGTACCTCTTTTTTCCTTGAAGATGGTTTGGCGCCTCCTGTTGTTACCCCACTTTTCTCAGGGTCAGTAATTAATTTTGTGGTTGTTCTGGGTTAAGTTTCTTAGGGAATTTCTTCCCGTTTGTTGTCAGGGAGATGGTGAATGGACAGTGATTAAGAGACAAAAGGGGTAGCCAAGTGCCTTGACATGCCATTTAAATGGTTCAGGGAAGGGGGAACCGGGATTTTGGCAGTTTCTAGCTGGGGTTAGATAGCCCTTGCCCGGCTTGGAAGGGAGATGATTGTGGTTTTGGGTGCTGGACTGCTGAGAGAGCTTGGTGCTGCTGCAGAATTCTCCTTGCTGCCCGCTGGTGAGCCCACTGCTTGCAGGAGCTGCCAGCTGACTTCAGCACCTGCCCTCGCCAGGAGATACCCTCAACATGTGCAGGTGTTTCAGGGGAAACCGGGCCCCCCACCTCCTCCCTCTCTGTGGAGAGAGGGTCCACGCTGCTGGTTTGACTGGAACCTCGGCAGCTGCCATCGCCAGGATACCGCATCGTGCATGTGAGCACCCGGGGAAACCAAACCCCCACCTTCTCTCTCTTCCCGGGGCCGCCATTAACCCCTGGGGAGGTTCAGGGCTCGCATCGGAGCGCCCCCTGGAGCCGCGGGGGAGTCACTGCAGAGGGAGTCACTGCAGCCCCTCTGCCTCGCCTGAGCCAACACCGCCCCCTGCCGGTTGTGGTCATAACTACACAAAAAAGGGAAATGGTTTAATGCGTGGGAAAAGTCTGTTACTGGGTTTTTGTTGTTTGTTTGTCTTGTTACACATATATATTCTAGTAAGGAACTGTATTCCTTTTCCCATAATTTTTGCCTGGAAGCTCCATAATTTCAAAGTTACAATAATTCGGAGGCAGAGGGTCATCTTTCCATTCCAGGAAGGGTTCCCAACCTCCTTGGCAGACATCTGTCTTTTAATTAGGACAGTGGTTTCTGGGCAGATCTGCATTTTATATGTATGGGAAGCAATTTCTTATCCTTTGAGTTTCACTTCATCATTTCTAGCTTGAGTTAGCCCATCAAGAACATCCAGCTTTGGTCTGATTTCTATTTGAAATTTATACCACCTTTTTTCCAGCCTTATATTTGACACACTGGTTTTCTACTGAATATAGTAAAGCTACTGGCTTCTAAATCAGGATTCTTATCGCCATTCACACTGTTTGGCACTGTGCTACTGATTTCTGCCCCATCTCTGTCCTAAACTGTTGGGAAAAACTGAACTTCAACTCAGGGCTACAAACTAAGCTTGGAATGAATCTCTGGTTACTCAAGTCTCATCCAGAGGCCAAGTGACAAGTTGGCTGTTGGTGAAATTGTCCTCTGTGTGAGGTACGATGTGTAAGGGCTTGCACTGCAGTCTGTTGCACTCTGGCTCACTTAGAGTCAACACTTCGAGGTTTTATGAAGTTGACATGTCCTAAGATGGCATCATATAAACTCTTAACTTCTACTGCAGTATGGGTTAAAGGAAGCAGGTTTTAGTTTGCTTTTTTCCTCCACATGCTGGCCATATTTTGCTATTGCGTCTGCATGTTGACAGAATGATATTTTTCCAGGAAAGTGCTGTGTAGTGTATTTCCCTCCTCTGATTAAATTCTGGAGATGCACCAAAATAAATAGAAAAATTACTTGACAAACTAATGACATGTGAACACAAAACTGAATATAAGTTAGATGAGGGGGAGCCCTTACTCTTTTTCCCTAGCTTACAAAATTCTATCTTAAATGCCATTAATATTATTTAAACACTGAATTTCTGAGATTGCTGAATTCTGGTATTTTTTAAGTGTTCTCAAAGAGTAGATGGAAAATACGGTGTGATTAGAAAGCTAACAATAAAGTTCTTTATCTTTCTGGGCCGTGCTGCCTTGTTGGCTGGGTTTTAATACTGGCATCCTGCTGGGTAAGCACACCCCGGTGAAATGGGAATGTCAAGTGCAGAATTACTGAATGGGTGAAACTGCCAGTTACTCAAAATACCTGTACTGGGGGCCTTCTGCAGGTGCTGAGATTACATTTTGTGCTGGGTAATGCATATTTCATGTTTATGTTGATTAAAACTACAGGTATTCGAATGCTCGACCAGCCGTTTATGACAGACATTATTGAGGCTTCCTCCATCAGTCATATGCCTCAAGTCATAGATATATATAGTGCCAGCTGGGGACCAACTGACAATGGGAAGACTGTGGATGGACCTAGAGAGTTAACACTGCAAGCAATGGCAGATGGTGTGAATAAGGTAACAGTCTTAATAATCTGGGTTCTGGGGCAGAGTGATGTGTACATGCTTGTGCTGAAACCAGTGACTTGGGAACACAATGCAGTTGCACAAATTATCCAACTTTCAGCATATTTCAAGGTTCTTTGATTTTCACTTTGCAATATTTTGGTATCGCTTTTATTGTATAGTCTCAGCATACTGTGTTTATCTCTAGTCAGCTTATATATGCTTTTCATAGGCCATTGCAGTCAAAATGGAAGAGCGTGATCCTGTAAATATTCCCCAGGTTGAAACATGCCAGCTGAGCTACTGATACCGCATTGTCTGTTTCGGTGTGTTACCAATTTAATTACTGTTTTGGATTTGGAGTGTCTCTCAGGTCACTCATGTATGGTCATTATTACAGCTGTGATTGAACTGCAACAGCTCAGATGTCCATGGACTAATATCATCCAGAAGCCTCCTTGTTTATTCCCATGTTTCCACCTCCTTCTAGGAGTAGTTTGTGGTCTTTGTAAAAGACACTCAATTATCATCCTGTAATCTGTTTAACCTGTACACTATAAGAAGGCTGGGGGAAATGTATGTGCCAAAACTCAAAAAGAAAACAAATTAGTCCAAACAAACCAACCTTGCACTGCTTTGTCTCCACCTCTTCAGTGTCATGCAGCCAACTCAACCACGGCTGCCCCTGGTGCTGTAGGGAATGAGCCTCCTCCCCTTGGCTGATTATAGATGGGTTTTTGTATTGACAAGATCTGAAATTACCCAGAACATCTGGGTTGGTTTTGTGTGGGAGCTCCACAGTTACTCACTTTTCCATCCAAATTATTTCTTCCTTTTACTTGTGCCAAATTCTCCTACTCTTCATCACCAGCTCACTGTAAGCAGCACATTCAGTTTACCATGTTTTGTGACATGATAATTAAATCTACTGCTGTGATAAGTAGTGAAGCATCTAAAGCTTTCTCAAATGCTGAGCCTCAGATGTTTTGCCTATAACAGAGGGATTATAGTCATCTTCATGCTTCAACCCATAAAATCGGCAACAACACTGGAAGACTTGTCACAAATTCCTTCTGAGTCTGCTCAGTTTTGTAGTATAAACTGTACAAACCTCTGATGAGTTCAAAGTCCCTCTGAAGTCACCTTACACAGGCTATGTTTCTTCTTGTGATTTTAGTTTATCTAGTGTTTCCGTAAAGATCCCCTTAAACACTTTGGTCTTGAGAATCTTTCTTAGGTGTGTGACAGTTTTAGCAGCACCTTGATGTGTTATAGTTGCTTGATCTCTCTTCCACTAGTATTGGTTGTAGCAGATATAAACTCTGAACACAGAAAAGTTTCCATGTAATTTATGTGTTGTCCTCCTCCAATGGAGAACTTGTCTAAAAGTAGCAAAAAAGGTGGAAGAATGAAAACTGAACTACAGTTATTTTACCCTTCAAAAGAAGCAGATTTTAAATCACAGTCATGGGGTTTTTTGCAATTTGGTATATAAAATACCTTAGAATTAACTTGCTTGTCATATTGCCCTGTGCTTTAATTTGTGGAGTTACACTGGAATTAACCTTCTCTTCGAATGTTAAATATCAGTGTAGGAATTTTTCTTTTCTGTTTTATTGCTTGGTTGGAGTCCCATACTCAGAGTGTTGGGCATATTACTTTTTTAATACCTTGCCCTCAAGAGTGTTTGTGGTTGTCTTCAATAAATAGTTTGCAGAAAGGGCCCTGAGATCACTCGGGTTGAAGGCTCAGGAAAGAGAGAGAACAGTAACAGTGATCTGTGCTCTGGCAAGGGTTGCTCTCATACTCTATCAGGAGACATAAAATTAACAGGAGAGCCTGCATTAGTAAACCAGTTCTGTTGGCCATTTTAGAATTAGGAGGAATGATACTGGATTCTACCTAAAAATAATATTGTTGTCCAAAGGCAATTACACTTAATCTTGTAGTGGCAGTATCCTGTCTATCTCCTGGCAATATGTGCACAGAAGATGAGACAGTCCCACCCCAAATAACTTGCTTTGTGTTGTGATCATAGCTTTATCTACCCTTCTTTTGCTCATTACATTTCCTAATAGAATGATTTTTTTGGTTATAGTTTGTTCTGATCTGGTTTTTTTGGAAAGACAGATTTTCTAGAGATATTTCAAGCTGTCAGTGGATGCTGGGTGTTCTCCATGGTGCTCTGAAAAATCCTCTACAGAGGTGGAGGTGGCTGCATGTAAAGGAAGACTAACATGCCTTTGATATAATACCCTTTAACCTAGTTTAGGTCTATAATATATGCATCCAATTCTCTATTGACTGTAAAAATGTAAATCTAGTTGATGATTATCTTTCTGTATAACCTTCCTGTCTTATTAAAAAGTGTCTTTTGTAAACAGAGAGACAAATAAATGTAGGAATTCCTTTTATCAGCCTAGAGCTGATTCTCACCAGAGTTATGGTTCACAAATTAGTGATGAAGCTGAAATACTGGTGGGGAGGAAGCAAAATGCTGAGAATAAAAATATGTTCTTAAACTAAAAGCAATACTTCCAAATGTCCTAGAAGGCAACATAAGATCTCTTGCATGGAGCAAGTTTAATATCCTTGCTTCTAATGCAATAAAATAAAAGTCAGTAAATGGGAGTGATATAGAATTCTTACAGGGAATATGCATTTAATTGAGTTGACAAACACTGGTAACATTTGCCTTGCTGCCACCACACTTGGGAGCCCAGCTCAAGGAGGAACTCACTGCAAAGTGTTTCATCCTTCCCACAATCTCCATTCCACTGTCTTGTCCTTCAGAATTCCTCCTTCCAGAGCTACTGAGATGTGAGGGTAACTAGTCACCTGATAATGACAATATTATAAAAACTGCAGAAACTGTGAAACTTCATGTTCATATGTCTATTTTTATATCTTGAAGTCACTCAGCTATAACCAGGTGGACAAAGGCCACCACGTCTTCTATTTCTGATAAGTATTCTTCTAGCTGAAGATGTCCCTGCTCATTCCAGAGGGGAGTTGGACTAGCTGGCCTTTAAAGAATACCTTCCAATCCAAACTATTCTCTGATTCTATTTTCCTGCCTTTCCTCTTCTATTATCCATTCTTGGTATGTGTTAAACTCATTCTTGCCCTCTGTCTTAATCATACCTTCATTTTGGTGTGCTCTTTGCTTGGAAGGTAAATAGCATGAATAGAGGCAGCACTAAAATAGCATAATTAAAGACAACACAATCTGCCATCACACTGGCAACTCCTTTATGGGCTCTTTTACTAACAGTATATCTAAGGCTGAACACAAAAGGGGTGATGTGTGCATGAACTGAGTATCAGCATAACCCGTGTAATCAGAAGTTATTGGGAAAGGTATTCAAGCTGCTTTTTGTTACTAAGACACAATTCTACTTATTTTTTTAATGTGATCTGGCTTTGCTATGTTACTTCATGGCTTTAGTCTCTTTTTTCAGAGACAGTAGTCAACAGGGTGACTGGGTCACTAAGTAGTGGTAGTTGCGCTGCAAAGATAAATGAGCTCACAGTTGAATTAACAAGAATTTGGGAATAGGGATTGAAAAGAGTTTCATACACAAAAAGATCCCCAAGTATTTGGCAATTACCAGCACTGGCCTGACACAGGTGAACGCTCTTACCTAACGCAACTTTCAGCTGCTAGAAAAGACATATTTGGGATGTAATTGGAGAGAACCTTTAAAAACTTAGAGTTTTTAAATATTAGGTTGAAACTTGTGTGTATACAGTACTTGGCTAACAAGGGGGCCTTGAATTCGTTGTATGCATAGTACGACTGGACAAAGCAATGCTGCGTGACTTACATATCCCATGTCTGAGCTCTGCTTACCCACTTTGAGAGCTAGAAAGCTTGGAGAGGGAGGTAGAGATGGTAGGTGGAAATCCTGTGACAGCACATCTCTTAACTAGAGACTTTTTGTTCTCTAGTATCTTGCATCCAGAATTGTATCAGCCATCATCTTAAACAGGAAAAGGCAACATAGGTCAAGAACTAATTCCACTCATATTTTATGGTAGATCCTGTCTTTAGTGTAGCGTCCAGTAAACATTTCTTATTTGCCATTTTGTGAGTCCAGTTCTTTCCAGCTTCAGTTATTGGAATTTCAGTCAATAAAAAGAAGTAATCAACTAAACTGGTCTCTATCTATTGCATTTTTATGATGTAGGCTTTTATATTAGGAGGTTGTAAGGGGTTGCTCATGGACTGAATTAATTCCTTGAGACTTCACCAGCTCAGCCAAAATATATAAGACATGATCCATTTGTGCTTGTGCTGGTGAAAACTAGTGCTTTCCTAATGTAGTTGTACCTAAGAAAATAATGCCCAAGTACAAATTACCAGGGGAGCAGTATTAAGAATTTATAGTCACACCATGGCTTTGTAATTGGGCTCACCAATGAAGGAAGAAAGGACAATGTAAAAACACAAAAGGAAATATTTCTCATTTGCCTCTCTCCAAGTACACAGAAATTGAGTTGTTGTTCTTTGAAAATAGCATGTTAATGAAATATATACAGTTAGATACCTCTAACATCATTTTATTTATTCAACAGCTAAATGAGGACAGGGAAATTTATGATATGTCAACCATCTGATTACTCCATTTTTGAGGAAGCCCAACAAGCTTCTTTATAACTTGGAAGCCCTTTACTATCATGTTGCCATTGTGTCTGAAATATGTATTCCATGCCTTGTCTTATTCATGTAAGATAAAATCAAACCTTATTAAAACCCTACACATATTGTATCTGCTTGGAATTCTGAACCCTGGTCATCTGACAGGGATGTTTTCTAAAGAGGCAAGACAATAACGTAGCCTGAAAATGTTGATTTTGTTGTCTCACTCTGCCCTCAGGAGTGTTTTTTGCCTAATCTCTGTGCCACATCTTGGAAGATACATAGTTTAGCTTCCCAGCAAGGCTGATACTGCAAGCTGGGAACCTTTGCACAGTGCTTCCAGGGGCACAGGTGAAGCTGAAGCCAGAGTTCATCACACCACTTGGGAATGCTGGGAAGGGAAAACCAGCATTGTCACTGGTAAAGAGTAAATTGGGTGTTCGGAGTCTTTCTTAGTGATAATCTAGCTCAGAGATAATGAGAAGATGATGAGATTGATTTTTTTGCAAATCTTATCGATACTAGAATTAGGCCTGTAGAATTGTTATATTTTCACTTGTGGTACACAGCCCAGCATCCAGCAAAAAAGGAATGGCTAGTTAAAAGGTTTTGCCTCAGCATTTTCAGAGTTGCCTCCTCATTTCCCTGCTAGATTGAACCCTAACTGAAACCTAATGCTGCCTCTCTTCACCAAAAGTATAATTTTACATTCATTTCTCTTGGCTAAGAGAAGTCCATCCAATTTCAACAGCAATTTAGATGTAGAAAATAGCTCAAGCATTATTTTTAGCCAAAGGAGGTATTAACAATTGTGCAATTAATTGTGGGTTGGTGGATGTGAGTTCAGTACTCTTCTGCAACCAATTCTAAAATAAGTTACAGAAAGTCTTTTATTAGAGTTTACAAATTACAGGGCTTAGGTTTTTTGAGAGTCTCCTATGCAGCAGTCTTTTAGAGTCAGTAGTTATTACTTGACCCAAACAGTTTCAGAAATCTGCTAGGACGAACCAGACAGATAGTTATTAAAGACAGCAAAATGTGAAAGGGACACAAACAGGAGAAGCATGACTCAAATGTGGTTCCAAGTGACAGTTATCCTTTGCACAGTAGCCAAGTATTGAACTGAGTTCTTGCTCCTGCCAAAACAGCCTTTCCTCTTCCACTGTTGAATACTGGAAGGTTAGACAGGCCAGCAGGGAAGGGACAGGGCCTTCATCAGTGGTGGATTTGAGAGGATAACCCAGCTGCTCTTTCTTCTGAGCTGAACTCCATGACTTGTGGCTGTGCTGGGCTTTTCCAGGGTTGCAGTTCAGCATCTCCAGGCTTCTGAAAGGAACTGTGTGTAGACGTGCAAAGGCATTCAGCTCAAACAAGGTAGCTGTTCCCCTGAACCTGTGAGGTGGCAAACTTTGGCAATCCAGATACGTTTCCTGCTTAAACTTTGATGTCTCTGAGGTTAAATCAAGATTGCTTGGCTGGCTGCCAGAAGTGTTTCTGCCTAGATTTCTCTGCAGGTTTCAACAGTGTCCAAGTCATCAGTATAGGAAAGGAGCAAAGGGATCCAAGAAGTTACAGGCTACCAGATTGCTCTAGGCAAATCATCCTGGCAGCTGGAGGAGCCAGGAGAGCGAGGGATGTCAGGAATGCAGGGACATGCAGGCAGGCTCCAGAAGACCCTGGCAGTGCAAAAAATGGGCAGCAGTTCAGGGATGCCAAGGACTTCCTGCCTCTAGCTGGCTTATACTGCACAGCCAGATTGCTGATGAACAGGAAGGTTGGGGAGACCAAGGCAGAGCAAGGTCTCTGTAATCTCATGGAGGGAGGTCTTGGGAGCCCAGCCCGATGCTCCCCACCAGCTCATGACAGCAGAAAAATGGTCCCACAGCTCTTCCAGTCTGTCCTTGCCTTGGCGTGTCCCATCCTGGGAATACAATGGTGATTTCTTTTTACCTGCGTGGGCTGCAAACTATACTTTCTGCAATAATTAGCAGTCATTACTGAAGGATGCAGGTTTTAATTACAAAACGTGTAAGGATTTTCAAATAATTCAGTTATGAAGAGAAAGGAATCCTCTTTTCAGAGGAAAATGCAGTCAAAATTAATAGGGGCCAGAAACTAACTGTGTCAGTATTCATAAGTCAGTAGGACCCCTGAAAAAGATGGGAAGAAACTGTAGAATTTTTTGCTTTTCATGGAAAACCAGTTTATCTCTTGCCATAGCAGGCACACAAATTGCTATTAAATTATATAGAAGGTGCTGAAACACCTCTGTTTTCCTAGAAGGAAGAATTACAAAATAGCTATCATACGTCAAACAGAAAGACGCTTATAAAATAATGTGTGCTTTGAATTTGTTACAGAAAGCAATTTTCAGTTCTATGATTTTTTCACATTTTTTTCAAATATGCTCCATCTTAATTTCATAGGAATGAAACAGTCCATAAACATCAGCAAACCATTTGGCTCTCCTTATCCTGAAATACCTTTTTACTGCACCTAAACCTCCTCACAGTCAGGCGCTGCTTTTTTTTCTTCTTACCTCACTCCTACCTGCCTCCTGGTGTCCTGATTCTGTCCTTCGCTGGTAATTTGCTTTTCAGGACAGGAGCCTGTTCTTTGTTTTGAATTTGTATTGGTTGGAATCTTTTATTCCTGATCTACAACTGAAGCATTATGCAAAGTCCATATGAAAAACGTGCTCTGAAGACTGTTATGTTCCTTCCATCCATCACCAGCCAGTGGCTGGGTGGCAGTGGGAGAACTGGAGGAGCTATTGCAGAGGCCATGCTGTGTTAGAGGCCCAACTGTTACTCATATGGGAGCTTGCCAGCCTTGATGAGAAAAGTCAGGGAAGCTGGAGGAGATTTTTTTGTCAAATACACTCATTTTTCTCTGCAAAGTCTCTGTGATCCAACAGTCCAACTGGCTTAGATACTAGCCCAGGAAGCATGATGAATGAAGGCAATAACAAGGGGGAGAAAATAGTTTAAGATATGCTTGAAGTTACATAAACTGAGAAAGGCTGAAGTCTTCTGCCAGCTCACTTTTGCAAGGTAGTTCACTAAAGGCATCTCTCTGGGATTGTGCACTTGTGGAAGATGAGAAAAGGGGTAAGAATATTTCTCAGGGATATTTTTTCCTCGTACTGCAGCTTCCCACTAAGGACACTGGCAATAGAAAACCTGCCGTTTTCTCGAAGAGAGCTTCTCAGGAATTGTCTGTGAATTACTAAACATATAGCCTTGCCCAAAATTTAATTCTGGTTTAACATGAATTGAGAACGGGGCCTCTCTCGGGCTGGTACAAAATGCACCAAGAACCTTTTTCAGCTCTGAGCGAGATACATCTTCAGATGGCTGAGAAGGGCAAATGCCAGGCTATGCATCACTTTTGGAGGAAATGAGCAGTTTTCTACAGGATTCTGGAGGAAAAATACTCTTTAAAATGTATCTTACACTCTTGCTGGTATTGTCTTCTTCCTGACTCTTCCTTCAGGCTCCCTCTGGTGTTTATAGTGTATGTTACTACTGCCTTCTCCAGTCCTGATTTTGGTCAAAATGTACAGCAGCTTGAGTCACACTAGTAACACTTTTTAGGTTCACATAAGGTTGGGATGCAAATAGGAGCTTTCAGTTCACTTTAAATATGGCGCTTAGTTAACCCAACTGGGATTTTTTTTTTCTGGCTTATCATAGAATCATAGAGTGGTTTGAGTGGGAAGGGACCTTAAAGACCATCTGGTTCTAACCCCCTGCTGTGCCATGAGCAGGGATGCCACTCGGTAAATCAGGACTAGATCAGTTTTATTACTACCATCCAGAGAATTGAAGATTCTCTTCTCCTGAAGCCATATATTTCTGCCTGGTAAATGACATGATGCCTGAGAACAGCCAGCAAACAGTTTGCCTGTGCAAACAGTCCCACGACACTTGTGGAAATGATGTGGGCAGCTCTCACTCCAAGATCCAGAATTATTGCCATGCAATAACCAGATCGTAGCCATCTGAGCCTAGGTAGCAGTGGGGTCTGGCTGTGGGACATGTAAGCTTCAAGTCCTAAGCATAATTGCAAATAATGCAGTTGGGCTGCTATCAGTTTATTGCAGCAGTGTTTACTCCTCTTTCCAGTCCTGGCTAGGAAAAAAGGCAATTGAAATTAGAGTATTAGGGGATGAATTATAGGTTTTAACACTAAGACCCACTTGTGGATGTGACTCCCATGAAAGTGATATCCTGAGGCCGTTCTCAAGTTACAGTAATTGCATGCATAAAACCCATCCCAGAGTTTCAGTTCCTCTGTGGATTCCCCTTTCTTCACACCAGCAATCTGTTACATGCATTTTCTGCCATTCTGCCACAAATCCCATCCGTGGGATAAAATACTTGGCAGCACGGAACAGTCCTTCTGAGCAGGGTTAAGTCTTTTTCTCTGTGCTGGACACTGCAGTGGTTAACTTCTTGTTAGCACTTTAGTGAATTTCTCACATGAAATTGAAGTGTTTCATCTCCCTTTCAAGTAACAAGAAGGGAGATTGTTTAAGAATGGGTCCATGACAAGCATCCTATTCCTGCCACCAGCAGCCACCTGTTTTCTATGTCGGACAGCTACCTGCTTTTTTGGGACAAAGGCTATCTAGAGCAGGTAGAAGGTTGCAAAGTCGTGTGATGGTGTAGGTGGGCATGGTGATGGCAAGATTGGGATGTAGCCTCTGAAGGCAGTCCAAAGGCCACATTTGGGCTCTGTAAACTAAAGGCAGTCAGAGCACAAGGTGGGATATGGAAAAAGTCAAAGAGAAAAAAGGCGTAACTGGTCTTGTTCTACTGATTTTTATTTTATTTTTTAAAATCAGTTGCTAGCATAATTTTGTTCTTAAAAGTATGTATTTTTGCAACAATATCATCCTCCCTTAAAACTTGACTGATACCATATCTTTGTGGAAGTTCTTAGATGGATTTCAGTGAGCTTTTTCATAGTCATTATCTTTATTATGAAAATCTGTGTCCTGAGATGTTACATATCCCAGTGTCAGCAAACCTGCTGTGCAATTCAGTGGATTATAATGCAACTCACTAACGTGCTTGAAATGATGAGGTTGCTCTGTTCCGTGGGGTGCAATAAATAATAGAAGCTACTGCTGGGAACTCAGATTTGATTTAAAATCCTGACTGAAAAGGTTCCCTATTAAAATGCCACTGCAGGTTACTAAGTTTGTATATTCATTAATTTCCATTTCATGCTGGGCATTGAGAAGGCCAGAAGAAATTTTTTAGTCTTTTGCTCAGTGCATCTAAACAGTGGGGTAAATTCCAGCCTTGCAGACTTCTGGTGCTCCTGAAAGTAAATGTTGGATTACTTGAACTAAACACAGAGACAAGTGGTGGCTGTGCTGGAATCAGTTGGAGATCTGATCTTTGAGTTCCATAGCACTGATCTTTCCCTGAGAGTTGTAGTTCTCAGGTCTGACTCTCTTTCAGGCAGCTCCTACCTCTTTCTGATTATGGAATTAGAAGGATCTGAGTTGATCCCTTCGCACTCCCTGCCTATCTGTAAGTTGGGGAGAGGGTATTTCTTTCCTTTAATTAATGGGAAGTCTTTACAGTGGCCCTTCAGCTTCAGTCACTCCTGTCCATCTCAACATAATTGCTGGGGCATTTTACTGTAGATTATTTGTATGGTCTCATAACTTTATTTTCTCCTTAGAACTAGAAGCTGGTTTGTCAGAAAAACAGCTCTGAGCCAATCATACCTTTGGAAAAAGAAATCTATTGAGAGAAAAAGGTGCTGGTAGAGCTTTTTAGCCATTCTCTGAATCTAACTGCATCTAACAAGCCTGAGATGACCTACATCCCTTTTAAAAGAACAATTCTCCTCATAGCACTTAGACCATGACATAAATGCTCATGAATCTGTAAAATATCTTAGCATCTGCCACAGGAGCCTTCAGGGTGTGAAGCAAACCAGGAGATAAATGGAAGTGCTCTGTGTACACAAGGCTGCAGAACTGGCTTTGGCTGCCAGTAACCTGGATTTAATAACTTGCGTAGGTCTGTGTATTTCATCTGAAGCTTGATGTATGTTTTGTTTGTACTAGTTTTCTCCTTTATAGATGCTCAGCTTTACAATTAGATGTGCAGTTGTTTTGCCAATTGATGGGGATGATTTAAATTACACAGACACCAATAAAGAATGGTCTTATTTTACTACTAATATTAAGGCAACACAGAGGTAAAATGATACATTTAATAAAAGAAAAAGCTTACTGTGCACATGGCTTTAGCAACAAACAAAATAAGATAATGCACTTAATCAGTACTATATGAAAGAGAGAGAATAGTGATTGAGAAACATACATCACCAATTGCCTAAATAGTTTACAATCATCCAGAACCCGCAGTCGCTGGGGAGCCCCTGTTGCAGTGGCAATTCGGAGAACTTCCCCAGGAACTGGGAGGTCTTACACAGTGCGTCCACTCATAAATGAGGTCTCCAAAGTCACTGCGAGGCGGGGTTCCAGCTTATATAAAACACTTCCCAACCAACCAGGACTAGGGCTTGGCCAGAGCCCAGGCCACGGTGGGGGTAGGGGTTTCTTGCAAATAAGCATCTGGTGATGTCAGTTGGGAAGGTTTCTTAAAATGATGCATTTATTAACATATCTTGCAGATCACAAGGTCATGTGAAGGCGTTAAAGCGGTTTGGTCAGTCTGTATGCAAGGTTCTTTTGTTAAATGACTAACATAGACACTATCACATGATTTTCAGGATTCATCTGAGTCAGCTTTGGCTTGGGCCTGTTGTTCAGGCCTGAGCACTTCAGCAGTTTAAAGTTGCTGCTATCTTCTATTTGCGGTTTAACTTCAGAGGGTTGATTTTCCCCTCTCACAGGGCCGAGGTGGAAAAGGCAGCATCTATGTCTGGGCCTCTGGAGATGGGGGCAGCTATGATGACTGTAACTGCGATGGTTATGCATCGAGCATGTGGACAATCTCCATCAATTCTGCCATAAACGATGGACGGACAGCTCTGTATGATGAAAGCTGCTCTTCAACCTTAGCCTCCACCTTTAGTAATGGGAGGAAGAGAAATCCAGAAGCTGGTGTGGTGAGTCCTGATACTATTGTGTTGTTGTTGCTATCTTTGTGCATGATGTATGTCTATGTGCATGACCTATTGCAACTCTGGGTACTTTGGAGCAGCAGATGATTCTTTGTTGAGATGAGTATTTTCTCATCTGCAGTATGTGTTGGTGCCAAAACTGTCAGCTGAGAAGATGTGGGATTTATACTGAGAACAGCAATGATCTTCCATCTCTTATAGATTCAAAGGAAAGTTGGTGCTTTCCTTTATCAGAAACCAGATTTAGAAGTTCAGTTGCCCTCTTCCTGGAGGACAGTGTGACAAAAGGTCTCTGTAAAAATCTAAGTTAACATCTGAGATCATATTTACTGGTACTGGCAGACTTCTGCTGTACAAGCAGCACAGAGCAGAATGATATTTAGTCACCAAGAGAGGACAGATGGGGGTTCAGATCACCAGAGCCTGCTGTTGCTGCAGGGCCATACCTACAGCTGGAAAACAGGCACGTTCTGTTCAATTGTATTTGGGATTCTCTTCCACTGTAGGGATCACTGCTCTTCAGCTCTACAGCACCTTCAGACTAGCCAGGACATAGTTCAGTTTACAGAGCGGTAAAATGCAGAGGTACTAACTCAAGGTTAGTTTTTGCCAAAAGCTGTTGTACATTTTCCATGGCCCTGTCTCAAACCCCCAAGACACATTGCACAATCCTAAATGCCCGCATGCAGTAGCAGACAGAACACTGGTTTCTGTCTTTGTATCAGCTCTGTGATGATACCAGCCAAGATGATCTGTGGTGCCTTTGTAATTATTGCCATAAAATGCATTTCTAAGGTTTTCTACTGGTCTCTGCTAGTGACTAATCTGCACAGAAGACAACAGCCTGGTGCTGCTGGTCCCAGAGTTGGACAAATGTTAGAAAGGTCAATAGTGTTAACAATTCTAGTTTCAAATATTTTTGATAATCAGAAAGGAATTTAAGGCCTTCAGTTAAACTGTGTTTGTAAGAAATAAAGTTCTAAGTGGTAATGAGCACTGATTTACTACCTGATGACTTGCTCTTTCATTTATGCTCTAAATGTGTCTCACTGTGGTTTTAAATTGATACACTCTTCCAAAAAAGAAAACACATTGTGGGCACAAACACAATTAAAAAGCAAGGGCACTAACTCCATTTTGTGTATTTTTCTGAGTCTGTAGCTGCAACGAAAAAGGGGTAGCTGGTTTCATTAATTACATCTAATATCATTGCAGGCTACAACAGATTTATATGGCAACTGTACCCTGCGTCATTCAGGCACGTCTGCAGCTGCCCCTGAAGCAGCCGGAGTGTTCGCCCTTGCCCTGGAGGCTAAGTATGCTGTTAAGAAGAGGGCCTGTGGTTTGTTTAATGGTGTTCATCATTTCAGTTGGCTGGCTGTGGCACGAGGCTGCAATAACCAACTCAAAAGCCGCCTCATACAGTAGTGACATGCACAGTGACTTGCAGATGGAGCAACAGCCTTGCCAAAGTGGCATGGCAGATGTATTTTGGCTGTCTGGCTCTCTCTGTGTCCTCCCCATCCTCTGCATCCAGGGATTAGACTTCTCTAGCACTGTTTGGAGGAAGATATTATTTAATTTCTCCACATGTCCTCTGTGAAATGCCCAGCCTACAAAAACATAAGAATAAACCTGTGGTATGAGACAGGAGTTCATTTTCTGCCAGGGTACTGTCTGCAATGACAGATGCTTAGGGAAAGGACAAAGAATGGGGATTAAGAGTAATCTTTCAACAAGAGCTTTGTCAATCCATAGTTTGTAGAGACAGCAGTCGGTCTCTCCTATTTAATAGCCACAGGCAGATTAATCTTCCTTGAAGTTGTCTAGCTCTTTTTCAAATTGTCTGTATTTGGCACCTAGGTCATCCAGTAACAATCAGTTCCTCAATATTTTTTTGGCAATGGTGGTATGGAATGTTTTTTTGTTGTCTTAACTCATTGCTGGTAGCTTGCTTCTGTGCTCTGTTACATGAAGGAATAAATTTCCATTGTCTATTTACCATCTCCATGGTATTCCTGACACTGGAACCTTTTTGTATATCTTGGAATCATTATCTTCTTCTCTATTGATTAGGAAAAGTTTTCCTTACAGTAACTTATACCAGCTTTTTACTTTATGTTAAATATTTTCATGAACCGAGGCAACATTGGCTTAGTTACAGAGCTTCAGTTGCTGTAACCACGGCATGAAGTGAGTACTATGTGCATAGTTTCCTTCAACAGTGCAGAATAATGAAAATTTGTGAGAGGAGGCCAAGTTTACATTAGCAGAGCAATGACTATTGTGCTCAGAGCATGACTTGGTCCAAGTCTCATTTTTCAGGTTTTATACATGTAAAACACATGCCAAATGTTTAGCTTTGGACGATCATTCCTTCTACTACCAAACTCATTCAGTGGGACAGCCACTGTGTAATATATTAGTGTGGCCATAAAAATATAAATAAATTTTCTGACCACTGAATGTTTAAACTGGACTGGAACCTAACTATCTGAGTAATAATTATCATTCTTCTTCATCTGAGCTACCCATAAAGACTGGAATTACTCTGCCAAATTATCATGGACAGGAATTAGACTTAATACCCCTGGCTTGCACTAGAATTTCTAGGCTTTGCTGAGAAGGCAGCAGGAGAGAGAAGGAGCTGTAAGTGTCTCCTATCTCCTTCTGGCTCTATTAAATTGTATTGTGCAGAATTATCCTGGATGAGCCTTCTCATCTCATGAAGCCTGTTCTTGCCTGCATTATGTCTGTCAGCTCATACACAATATAGGACTGACATGTCTCTCAAACCAAACTAATCTATGAAATAGAAAGTACAGCTTTAAGATATGTAGCAAGCTCTTCAAAGATTTCAATAAGAATGATGCAAGGGATACCTTCTTTTCAGCTCTCTTGTGTCACCTTGGGGGAATGACAGTAATTGGCTATTCCGGTGTACATTCAGCATGCACACATGCTTATTACTTGGGACACAGAAGGCTGAAAAGCAGATCCTTTTAGGCTGATGGTTTGAATCAGACATTGTGATGTTGGAAGAGTTCATCACAAAACAACTGGAATAGCTTTAGTTATGTAGAATTAGAATGTCGGTTCTAAAGCTTTTTAGAATAGTAAGTGCCCTTCCTATTATCATAATCACTGTACATCTAGGAAGACAAGAGGAGATGATGAAAAATAACCATTGAAACTAGGCAAATATTATTTGACTGCATCCATCCATGCTAATATAACATGGGTGACAAACCCCTGCCATACCTTATAGTGCACAGCTGCAGCCACCCACGGCCCATATATCCATATTCACAGAATCCTGACATTACTAACACCTGGATCGTTAGAGCTCATCAGCTTCATCAGACTGGGGCTTTTCAGGGTGGATCTTGGAAGGTTCATGGGAAAAGCAGGAGGAGCAGGCAAGAAAAAGGGGGCAAGATCTAAGAGAAAAGCTAGGTGAATTTTTTTCATCATCTTTTAATTTTTTTTATTTTTCTCAGGATCTGGTATAGTATCTTACTCATTTTATTAGTTTAAAAATTGCATGTTGGATCTACAATGTCTAGTTAAAATAAGTTATTTTTAATCAGAAATGATTTTGCAATTTTGGAGAACATATTTGGAAAAGTACTATATAGTTCAAACCTATTCTTGTTCCCAATGAGATCAGTAGAAGCTTTGTTATTGATATGTGTGTAGTTACAATTTCAGTGTTATTCATAGAAGCAAATTTTACCCAAAGCCTTACTCAAACACAGTTTTTAATATCTGCTTGGAAATACTGTAATGTTTGTTTCCCATGTTGGTCTTCCACAGCTTGCATCTGACATGGAGAGACATGCAGCATCTGACAGTGCTCACCTCCAAGAGGAACCAGCTTCATGATGAGGTTCATAGATGGCGTAGGAATGGCGTTGGGCTGGAGTTCAACCATTTGTTTGGCTATGGTGTCCTAGATGCAGGAGCAATGGTTAAGATGGCAAAAGACTGGAAGACTGTTCCTGAGAGATTCCATTGTGTTGGAGGGTCAATACAGGAACCTGAGTAAGTGAATAGTCTAGTGGATGTGTTTGGCTTCTTCCAGGCATCTGGGAGACTGCAAGCATACAATTACGATGACAAAGAGAGTCAAAGAAAATTAATGAAGTTTTTTTTTCTAAGTAACCCTAATGTTACCAGTCATTAGTTGATAAAACATTTTTTATCAACAATGCTTGATGAAATTACATGATCTTTCAGTTCTTGGCTTGCTGGAGGAGTACATTCTATAGCACATCTGTATCCTCATTGATGGTGCCAATAGTGTTAATAGCAACATCCATTTCTCCTGGACACTCACAGGTATGTTTGTGCTAAAGTTTTTATGAATATAGAGCTTACCCTCAAATGAAAATCTGGGAGACTGGCACTGTAAATTACATAAACTGCAGCCACATGAAGTATCTATCAGCCAGGTCATATCTCACTGTGAGATTCTTCAGCAGACAATTCTATCTCCAGAAGACTGAAACAATCATCTGCAGGTACCAGTGATACAGTTTGAACACTACAGCATTTAATTGCGCTTGTTTTAAGCTCTTCAAATCTCTAATTGCAGGGTAGGTAGTCAGATTATTTTCTGATTTACCTTTATGTGCTAAAGTGAATGAATCAACGAGTGAATGAATTAATACTAATTGACTACAACAGCTGTAGTTTTAATTTAAGTAATTGAAATACGAACCTAATAATGGCCTAAATTATATCTGTACTATTTGAAATTTGACTTTCCAGTGCCATTTTTGAAGGCAACATTATTCTATTGGAAAAAGAAAACAAACCAGGATGCTACCCTAGCACATAGCTCAGCCAGGCAAAGAATGAGTTTTTCCCCAGCCTTCCAGATTGAATGATCCAAGCTTCTACAGCTGAGCTCTTGAGTTTTAATTTATCTGGCCTATGCATGCTCACAGGTAAAAAACAAATGAGAATACTGAAGCTAATTTAAGATATCTCTAGTTTATTAATAATTAAATGCAGACAAATAATCTTATTTATCTTGGGGCTCCATTTCTTGAAATGGGGATCATCCTACAGGAAGAGAGAACATTTCTTTCTGTAGGCTGTAAGGGTGCCACCCCGACAATTGCCTGACACATCTATGTATTAACAGCACTGCTGTAATATATGTGTTCTCCAATGAAAATGTCACTGACAGGAGATAATAAGCATTATGAAGTGCAACATGTACATTTTTTGAATTGCACTGTAAAAAAAGCTAGCTAAGTCTCGGCATCTCCAGAGATTCCTTGGAAATGAAAACTACTCTGCACTTCTGCTGTGGATAATTGGGTATTCTTTCAGTTTGGTTTGCTGGAGCAACATTTTCTATATATATTCTCTGTATTTAAATACAGGTACTTGTATGCATAACATACGTATTTAGTATAGATTTATGAAGGTGACTAGTTGATATGGGGGTGTGTTTCAGAGTAGCATTGTCAATTAAGCAAAAGGCTGGGAAATAGTTAACAGACAGAATATACAGTGTGCTGAAAGCAGTCAGTATTTAAAATAGAAACACTTGTTAGCAATAGGAACTTTTCCTGACAAGGGTTCTGGCTGGTTTAGGGGAATACAAAGTTTTAAGATACTGTAGTCCATTAGCTGAGGAACAGGAGCACACAGGAGCTCCCCCTGCTCATCTCTCACTAGGTACTACACATGCAGAAGTGGATATACTATATATAATCTCCCACTGGGTACTATGCCATGGATATATTATATATATGTATATACACACATAAATTGGGCAGTGGCACATTGTAAGGCTGTGGAAAATCTGTCTTCTCTTCTGCACCTTTGTGTCAGGCTTTTTCCACCACCCCTGGTTCTTTTTGCTTCTTTGGGAAAATTCACCTGGACTACAATAATTAGTCTAGTGAAGCAGAGACTATTAGATCCTCATTATATAGGATATAATATATATAAATAGAGCCAAGCTGTTTCTCGTGTTTTTAGAGAGCTGAGAGAACTTTTGCACTGCAGTACTTGAGAAGGTGGAGGGAAAAGCTTTTTCCAGCTGTCAAGCCGTCTGCAGAGCAGATGTAGTGAGAACACATTGCCCTTGTTTCTTTGGGTTTTAGTCTTGACAGGAAGAAAAGACTCACACTGTGATGTCCCTCCTCATTAGCTGGAGGAGATAAAACACTTATCACATATTTGGGAATGAAGCAGTCCACAGTGTGAGAAGGCTGTGAGACAACATGAATTCAGATCGAGTTGAGATTGAGGCTTCCCATGCAGAGAAACTGCAAGCACATGGCACCTGTGAAATTATGATCCATCACCTCTGTCTGCATGTAGTGCATTTTTCTTGTGCTTTGGCATGTAAAATAAGTATCTCAAGTGTATTATATTAGATGCTCAAATATTTTAGCTGTACAATGTTTATGTTATAGCAACTTCTCCTCCATAATACTCAGAACAACAGATTTTTCAGTTTAAGGTAAATGTTTAAATGTCTTGAGGATCTGGATCCGAATGACGTTTTACTCTGCAAGCACTTCCAAGAAGGTAATACTCTATGAAAGAGGGACAGAGACTGGCCTGAGCCAGTTAGTGATGTACTAAGCTGTAATATCTGGAGCTCATCTCAAGAAGAAAAGAGTTCCTGGAAGCTAGGCTTGAATTAAATGCTTTCACTGGTCTCCAAAGAACACAGTATTTCATTAGCAGAGGGAAAAAGCTGGTACTGATTTCTTTTGAAAAGAAGGTATTCATTACCACAATGTGGTCAATGCCCTACAGATGACTCTCAATTTGACTGCAGAACTATGGTCAAGGAGAAGCCACTGGAAGACAAGATAATGACAAGGTGACTGGAGTCTTTTGTGACTCAGTCTCTTTTTAATGATTGCTATAATTCTTGTCTTTCAGTTATTTCTTTTAGGCAGAGGAAAATGTCACACTGCTCACAGAACACTGACAGTGAAGATGTAGAGCCTTTTTACACTTTCCATGTATTTTGCCCGCCAGTTTCAGAGGCAGTGGGAAATTGAAGTTGCATCCTGACCCCAAGGGGTTTAGAAGGCACTTGACAGCCTCGGTTCTCAAGCCATACAGCACTTTGGCAACTCAGTAAACACGTGTGACTTCTTTTCTTGGTCTATGTGCTCATGTACAGGAGCTGTTCGAGGATGGAAATGTTAATGGAAAAGTATTTTACAAATGAGCCAACTCTAGGATCCCATGTTTGTGCTGGCTTCCAAAGCAGAACAAGGACATAGGCTTTAATGTGACTGCACTGAAATTCTGTGCAATTGGTTCCTCCAGCACCAGGGAGCCATTTGCTGCTGTCATTTAAGGAAACTGACATGACTGACTACTCGTGGTTGTTTTACTGAGTATACACATTATTATGCAATTAGCCAATATAGGAGTGATAAGTAAAGACAACCATCAATGTTAGTTCTTAAAGAGCAGTATGTGCTTCTTAACTGTATTACTTCTCTCTTTGTGTGGGTGTACATTTCATAATTATTTTCAAATTAAGGTTTTGGTATAATTTTCTAAAAAGAGAACATTCACTTTTTGGCTAAGTTTGCAACTATTATTTCCTTACTTTTTCATGTATTAATAAGGAAAATAATACACTGTTTTTCTGTGAGGCATCAAAACCCAGTAGTTTTAGCATAAGCCATGTTGTGCTGTTTTAATTTGCTTAATTATCTTTTGACCCACAGAAAGATACCACCAACTGGCAGACTGGTCCTCACACTGACAACTGACGCGTGTGAGGGGAAGGAAAACTTTGTCCGATACCTTGAACATGTCCAGGCAGTTATAACTGTGAATTCCACTCGTCGAGGAGACCTCAACATCAACATGACCTCACCAATGGGAACAAAGTCCATTTTGCTGAGCCGGCGCCCCAGGGATGATGACTCCAAGGTGGGTTTTGACAAATGGCCTTTCATGACCACTCACACTTGGGGAGAAGACCCCCGAGGCACCTGGGCTCTGGAGATTGGGTTTGTCGGCAGCCAGCCCCAGCGGGGTGTGCTGAAGGAGTGGACACTGATGCTGCACGGGACTCAGAGCGCACCGTATATAGACCAAATAGTAAAAGATTATCAGTCCAAACTGGCCATGTCCAAGAAAGAAGAGCTGGAAGAAGAATTAGATGAAGCAGTGGAGAGAAGCTTGAAGAGTATACTGAGTAAGAACTAGTGCTGTGTTGCATGTTTTCCTTCCCCAGACCCCTCTATTCACCATTCTACTATCTAAACCTCTGTGTTAGATGTATTACAATGATTGTCTCTGTAGCCAAATTACCACCCTTTCTTGATTTTAAAGTCTTATATCTTGTCAATAATTATTTTAATTGCCACTGAAGCAGTCCATTTTTTAGCTCTAAACCACAAAATATACTCCCAACCAAATACTATGTACAGTTTGTGACTGTAAACGATGATTTTCCTTTTGTGTCTTACAAATAGGTAATAACCTGCAAAGAAGTTAATGGCTTTTCCCTTCATATTTCTGTGGTAGATGTTTGTATTAAAAAAAGAATGAATTTTAACTTTGGAAGTTGGTGATAATGAGTGCATTTTAAAAAATGACACTGAGAGAGGGAATCACAAAGAGGTTGTCTGGAGAGGTCTTTAAATGTCTAACAGCTCCTTCTGCATCACTGACTTCAGTGGGACTTTCTCCATTGGGTTCAACCAAAGTAGCACTAGACCCCACAAAAAGAAATAATCCAGAGATAAGGAAAATTCACTAATCCAATTTGCAGAAATGCAATTATTTGAGAGTTTTCTTTCATACTACAGTTACACTACATACACAATTCAGCTACAGGATGGATCAACAGACATGAAATAAGGAAGGCAAAGTGATGCCAAAGCTGGGTGGCAGGGAGAAGTGATTTGCAAACTGAGTCAGGGCATTCTAGAAGCACAAGTCCCAGTTTTGCTGGAGTTTTTTTAATTTGGTTGTTTTAGGGGTTCTTTTCCTGTGTTGTTTTCTTTTTGTTTTGCAATTTTGTCAATTTAAATCAATTTACCATCTTAGAGCAGAACAAGCACACAGGGATGAGCTGTAGGATTTCTGGCAGCTTGTGTGCATCTGCTGTTCTCTCTACTGAGATGTTCTCCAGCACTGTAAAATGACTGTATGTAAAATGAGGCTGTGTCAGCATTACCAACCACAGACACCTGTTTTCTGGGATTTACAGCCTAGCTGCCTGTAAACTGCTGTGGGGAAAATTTGAAGCGCACAGTTTCAGTCCCAAAGAAATGTTTAATTTAAATTTCTTTTTTTAAAGCTACATATTTGCTGGTATTATGTTATACAAATATATTTAAGGAGAAAAATATGCTGAAGTTATTAAAGTGTAATACAAAGTTGGCCTTCTTGAAAAATAAAATGTAGTGTATTTGGGAAGATTGGTTGGCAGTCATTGTTCTTTGCTGTTTAAAGTCAGTCCCACCTTGACTTTTTGGACATGAGTTAGAGTCCATCTCTCTCACCCTTAGAATGTGCTCTGGCTATTGCTGCAAAACGTAACATTCTCCCTGGTGGAATTACTCATGGAAGCAACCACTACATGTTCTCAGGTGTGAGATCCCAAATTTAACCTTTGAGTAATAAAGGGTCTCGATTCTGTGAATATTCAGGCACTTACACTAAAGCCCATCAGTGGACCTACTCAAATGGTAATTTTAAGCAGGTATTTCAGATCTTTGCAGGATCCAAGATCTACATTTTAGCAGTGACTCGTTTCAGAATTTTATTATGTATTTTTAATATGCAGAGTATTAATCTAAGATGTTTTAATAAGAGTTGTCCTGGTTGATCCGGTGCATAGTAGTAGAAACACATTCAGTAAGTAAATATTTATCTAACAAATTAAAAACATAACCCAAAGGTTCTGTGGTGGATGTGTTTCACTTAAGAATGTATAATCTATGCTGTTAATTCAAGCGAGTATCCATCTTTTATTTTTCCATAAGAGGCCTGCTCTTTCCTTTTCCAAATGAAAAATAAACAGCTCAACCTACTTAAAGTCTATGCGAATTACACTCTAAAGCCAAGCCAAGCAGCCTCACACTACTCACAGGTTCCTCGTTGCATGCAGCAGTCCCATCAGAAAAATTTACCATATATATATTTATGCATACACCTGTATGATTAAATACATACACACCTGTGGTATCTCTCTCTCTGTATATATATAACATATGATATATATATTCAGAGTACGTTACATATATTTGCATATAAATATGTCTAGAATTACATATGATATATAAGGTATAATACACATACATCGTAACTTTTTGTGTGTATGTGATCAAAGAGGTTACTGAAGGTTTTTACAGGACTTCTAAAATGTGGAAAAGTTTTGGAATAAGAAAGGTCCATGTGGAATTCTTAAATGAACATGTACATGACTTTCCATTGCATTCATGTAATTTTGCAGTTCTCTGTTCAATTATTAAATATCTTATAAAGCAGCAAAATAACTAGATGGCTGTCCATATTTTCATAATGCTGACATAATTTAGTAATTGAAAAATCACAATAATGAGTGATATACAGAAGTGGTGAGTTTTGATATAATTATATATATAAAACTACATGTATATACAATATAGAGATCTACTTCAAATTCTTGGGGACTTTTTCTTCAAGGGTCACTGAAAAATATGTCCAGTTAGACTGAGTTTTTATGGTATTGCTGATGGAAAATAAAGTTGATTTCTTAGTATTTATAATAAAGGGGAAAATGAAGCTCATGATGCAAAACAGGTGAGCCCTGTGATGATGTTTTATAATATCAGCAAAATAAAGAGCTGTTATAAACTGGCAGGTCCTATCATCATCACCTGTCTGAAGGTACACGGGAGGTAAAATGCTGCTCTCAGTGGGATGACTTCCTACTTGTCTGCTTTTTACACTGATGAAGAAATCTGTATCCTGCATATACTGGATATGGAGAAAATAAAGACAATACTCCAAAAGAGTTGATAGCAACAGAAGAGTCAAGCGCTTTATGTTAGCTATGTGAAACTCTGGGACATAGAAGAGTCAAGCCACAGGCTGGGAGGAGCTGTTTTTATTTACACGCATTATTTACGTGGTTCAAATCCACTGGCTCCAAGGTCAGCTCTGCAAAGGAAGCAGCAGTGCAGGTGCTGAGCTGCTTTGGGAAGGGGATGATCAGGAATAGAGACCATGACAGTTTTGCACTGCAGCTCATTAGCAGCACTGGTCCCAAGGAAATGCTACAGCAGACTTTTTTTTCCCTATGTTGTTTGGAGCACTTTGATTCACATTAAACCCCCTGTTTCCCTTTTCATCTCTACTTCCCACCCATACCTTTTGGGTACTTTTTAGCTCATGAGTTCCCATGGCAGAAAGTACATTTCATTTTATATCTTACCATGTCTGCAGCAGTACAAGCTGGCAGGGAACCTGATCTAGTTCTGGTTGCCTCAGAAGTGAAAATGTGCCTGTAGTAACCTGAATGCTTGCAACTATTTCACCATTAAACTTGAGCATAAACACTTCATTGAGAATCTGCATTTAATGAAGAGGTTAGCCCCTAATTACTATACACTTCAGCATGGTCACTATGAACCAGAGACTACTAGTGGTTTTCTGTATTATTTTCATGCACATTTACAGATACCTGTGACCTGTGGCCTTACTGGGCAACTGCAGTGTCTGTGGAAGGCAGGTGAGAGATTGTAGCAGAATTTAGCCCTCACTTCTTCTTGGTCCTTGACTTCTGCTGGTTGCTGCCCAGGCAATGCATTATGTGACTTCCTCCAGCATTAAGTGCCATCAAACCTGCTTTAGGAGCAGTTCTTATTTCACACTGAGCTGCTGAGCAAGGGTTACAGGCATCATAAACCAGGTGTGGGTCAGCAGCCAGTGGTGACACTACAACCCAAAAAAGATTAAGGTGGTGGAGGTATTCACACACCTTGCCCAGGCTATCCTGACATTGCCTCCTTGCCATTTAATGAGGCTTTTTGTATTCTGAACATTGGGTCTACTGTATTGCAGTGAAATCGGATGGACTGGTAGAGGGGGAAGAATACCCAGTTCCATCTAGGTACGGCCTGAACCTGTTTACACCCTGTTTTGTGACAGAATTATTAAACAGCCTGCCTATTGCTGCAATGAGGGTAGGTTTTTTTGGGACTTTTTTCTCACCAGAGCCCAGCCTGCATAGGCATTGATAAATTCCTTCTCTGCAGTTATTTACACTGTTAATAAATTTAAGCTGAAAAGCAACACACTCTAGTAAGCCATATCTACCCCCACAGCATTCCAATAAAACAGCATCGACAAAAAGTCCTGACTAAAATTGTGACTGTGAGAGTCACCTGTCCCTGTTTCAAAGAATAAGGTGCCACTTTACCAGACGTAACAGTCACAGTAGATCAGATGCCACACCTGTCCTGGACCTCATTAATGAAATAACCAAAATCAACATATTATTGAAGGAAAGTCTTGGGTGCTGTGAGGAGGTCCCGAAGCTCAGGCTTGTCAGTTCAAATGGCTTTTAGTCCTGCCTTGCTGCAGCTGACAGGAGTTAACAGGCAGAAAGAAAAGGCACAAGGCTGGAAGCTGAAATGAAAACTTAAGAGAACTGGGATAGGATTGGACAAGAATGTGTAGAGACTAATCAAGTATAGCCCTTCAGTAAGTCCTGGGCTTTAGTGGGATCGTTTGTGTGCCTGGAGTCAAGCTGAGGCCTAAATGGTGTATGAGCACTTTAAGTAGAGCTCAGTATTTGCACGCAAACAGGTGAAAGATTTCCTTTCCCTGATTTTTTGTTTGTGTTTTTTTTGTTTGTTTTCTTGAGTTGAAGGTTCTGGGAGCTGCAAGAGTCTATTGTTGCTGCAAGTGTTGCTTTTTGCTTCCCCAGGCATGGGGAGGTGGAAAGGTACTGCTTATTGCAACAATCCTGTGGAGCTCCATGTGACTGCGAGTGACAGGGCTGAGACAGGATCCTGTGGCAGTATTAAACTCTACAGTCCAAGGAAATACTTAACAAGAAAATACCTAAACACAGTCTGAGAAGATCTGCAGTAAGAGCTTATTTAAAATACAGGAAGTTTGTGTTTATTTCCAAAAAGAAAGGTCTGCCAAGCTCATCGCTATTTAAAGACTGTGAAAGGGAGAGATTTGGAACAGGTTATTGAACAGGTATCCAGCCCTTTCCCTGGAAAAACTCCTGCACACCAGTCAGGTGATATTTACAAGTAGGGACTATGAGTCAATGGTAAAGGCAAAATAAACCCACAGTGGGTATCTTCGGTAGAAGGCAAAACTTTTATTAAATTAACCGGATGTCACAAGTTAACATTTGCAGCTGTCTCAGAGATGGGGGATCGTACGGCAGTTATAGGAGCAGTAGAGGAATACGCAAATTTGTCCCGGATACTGGGGAAAGCCAGGCAGCTTTGTCATAATAGTTACTTTCCATGTGTCCTAATCATGAAAATCAGTTACATAGGATGTGCACTGGAGAGCACTAATGGTTGTTGCACCAAAGGTGAGCCTACATCAGACAGAATTGCCATCAAGGTTTCAATCTGTTCCATACCAAACAGCAAAAATCTCACTACTGTATCATTCGGTCAGGAAAAAAACCCAGTCATTTAATAACTATGCCAGACAATTGACTATCAGGGGGTATGTGTCACTTAAGAGCCTTTGTCACCTGGTTTCTTCTTGCTTGTCTTCTCTATCATTGTCTCAACAATCATTGCTGTCTCTTCATATGTCTGAATTCTGTCATCTGAAAACTTCTCAATGGACTCCACCACCTCCACCTTCTCATAGCTCATAGAGCCAGGTAAGGCTGCTTCCCTAAACAAAAGGCCCTGCTTATCTTCTCGCTCATATTCTGTCTCTTGAAGGAGTCCTGGCTCAGTTGGGCTTATCAGACCAGGGGAAGGAACTGTCTCAGGCTCAGAGATGCCCGGATACTTTGTGATTTGCTCAATTTTTCCTCTTGTTTTTTTTCCCCATTCAAGCACATCTTCTTTCTCCTCCTCTCTCTGTTTATCTGGGAGTTCAAACTCTTCTCTCCTTTTGCAGATTTCCCCTTTCTCTTTTTCTGATGGTTCGGCAGGTTCTGGCAGCTCTGGTATGGGCTCCACATCACCACCATTCATCACCTTCCCATTGCCAGTGGAAACTGTGATCCCTCCCCCAGCAGGGATAGAGGGGGCCAAGATGCACGGTTCTTTATAGCCTTCCTCCCCTGTCACCAGCACATAACGCCCCTTGGGATGGGCATCAGACTTAACCTCTGGTCTCTTGTAGACTCTTATTTTCTCCCTCACAATGTTACACAATTTATCAAAGGCTTTACTTATCTGGGCTCCATCAGGTACATCCTCTGGGCCCATTTCTTTTTCATCAAATTCGGATCCTTCTTGTTCAGGTTCACACCTGACTGAGCCTTCGTGCCTAAACTCTATCTGATCTTGGTCAAAACCTTCCAGAGTTCTTTCATACATTCTTTCAGGCGAGTGACTGTCGGTTATGTCTTTTGACATCAGCTCCTTTTTCCTGGCAATTTTCTTTGTCAGGGCTTTTTGTCTGGGCTTTACACTGGCAATGTCTTGCATGGCCTGGGTGATATCTAAAGAAAAATCAAAGCAAAGGAAACAACAGTGCTTGAAGACAGTCACTGCAAATGCTAGAGCTGCCTCTTGCCCTCACTACTGCAGGTGGAGAGCCTTTGTATCTCAGAGGGGCTAAAAGCGAGCCATGCACCTCCACTCCTGTCAGTTTGGGGTATGGGCAGATGCTGAGAGTCATGTCAGGAGAGAGCAGCAATGGCTGGTGGTCACAGAGCTGAGAAGCCACCCACCCATGATGGCATCACTCAGATGCTGACACTGAGCTCTAGGAACCCCCTGCCCAGAGGCTGGTGCTGATCTCCTGGGCAATCAGTAGCCACAGATCCCTTGAGAGCTTAGCAGCAGCAGGAGCATAGGCAGGCTACTGATTTCCATGGCAAGAGCAGCTAGAGCAGAGGCAGGGGGTGGTACTGGTAATTACAAGACCATGGGGACAGACAGATATTAAGATGCTTTCCCCAAGGCAGCTGTTTTGTTCTCTGCCACAGCACAGTAACACACATGAAATGCCCTGCTCATCATGCAGGAGAAAGCAGAGGTGTGTCTAGACTGGCCAAATCCTCAGCAGGTATAAAACACCACTTTGCAGGACAGTAGTTATTTACAGCTGCTGAGGATCTGGCCTCAGGCACTAAGACCCATTTAATATAAAACTGCTACAGTTCACACAGCAGTTAGAAAAATTACAGCTGTATTCCAAAAAAGTCCCTCATACAGTGGTTTGTCTCCATTCTCAAGACAGTTTATTAGTAAAACCCCAGTGAGTCTTGGATTTAAGTCATCCCATATGTTAGAACCTACCACATCAACTCCTTTGTTAAGAGCAGTCTTGCTCATTTAGCCCTGGCCATTTCTTTGTCATCAGGTTTACAAGCATCCTAATTCTAACAAGCCAACACACAACATAGAGGAAACATCATTCATAGGAAAACAGGCCTCAAAAAGGGCCCTCTGCCTGCCCGTGGCACTCAACACACTTTGGTGCTCTTTGCACATCACTAAAGTGCAAACAAACAACTCACAATGAGTCAGCACAAAACCTGCAGCTCTTTCCATCATTTCAGGTGCCTTTTGACTTTACTCTTTTGATTGGCCTAAGTAGTAAACTGTAGAAATTAGCAAAGAAATGCTTTTGCTTGTGGTTTTGGCCTTTGACAGCTTGTCTCAAGGCCTGAGGTAAGCTGAAATGGTTGCATTTACAAGCCTGTAGTCAGGCTGTCACGTCTGGGTGGCCATACTGAAGACAAATGGACAAACAGCTTAAAATACAATGATGCTGCTCTTGACAAAGACACATCACAGGTTTACCTCTTCCTCTCGAAGCCTGAGGCTGGGCAGGTCTGTATATTTGTGTGAAGAGTGTGACTGGGGTTCCTGCTATAGCAGAGTTTAACCTGTGGAAAATATGTGCATCCATCAGTTCTCTCCCCACCATTTTCAGTGAAAGCAAGTGAAATTGTGCAAAATGAAGCACAGAGGTCAAAAAAATGTACTTCTCTATGGTGAGGAGTCAAAAAGAATGACGGGAGCCTGTTTCTTGTCTGGGGAAAATCAAGACAGCCACAGCACCTTCACAGGAGTGAGGCTGGTTTCTGCCAGCAGGAGACATGGGATACTCCATTAGGTAAAGTACACCAGTGATTATAACATGTAGCAACAACTTTGTATTTAGCACGTCACTTGGTAAAGATGGGAAGGTTTTAGATGGGGAAACAGTCAATCCAAGCCTACCAGAGGTCAGCAAGAACTCTAAATGCATTTTCACTGTGGTAAAATAGGAAATTTGGAGCAGTCTTCCTTGGAAAACATTTGAGCAGTCAGTAGTATTAAGGGTTAAAAATTAAAATTGAGAGGCTGGCCTATTGCAAAACTGTTACTGTATCTTTGGCGTCTCCAGTCTCCTCTGCTGGAATTTGATGCATTTTGTCCTGTCAGAGACCCTGTGTTGATACCATTTTTGATGTTGAGAATTACCCTGTTGAGATACTTCTAACTAGAACTCAGTGTCCAAAAAAGGACCCTGAAAATTAATTAAATATTAATTATTTATTATTATTATTATTATTTATTATTTATAAATATTAAAAAATTAATTAAATACCCATTCCCCACACATAGGATGGACTATTTAATGAGTGTCCTTCCCCTGCATCTTCTGGACAGCCTGGAGCAGTGGTTTCGGTGCTCAGGGGTCTGGCTCTGCTGCTGTGAAAGATCCTTTTCTCCATTGTGGCTGATGGTTGACATTAGAGGGAGACAGTGCTCCTCCGTAGGTTTAAGCATAACCCAAATCGCTGCCAATTTCTTGAATTTTTCCTGTTTCTCCTCATGCCTGAAGAATGGCTTTGCTATGAAGAGTGCTTTGCTTTACAGGACATTTGCTTTGTCTGGACCCTCCAAAAAATCAACCTGCCGGTAATGTCCAGCAAGCATCACTAACACCGGGTCTGGGGAGAGGATGTTCAGATTGCTTTTGTGTGCTCCTGACCTCTGTACACTGATGCCAGGACAGCATATGGAAAGGAGACTGCATGGACAGGAGAAGCCTAAAATGGCTCTGACACTTCCCTTGGCAGAAGTTTGACCAGATTTTGCATCTATTTAAATTTCTGTCCCTGTGAAAGGATCTACCAGTGAAAGGTGTGAAAATGCTATAGCTTTGGGTGAATCAAATGTCCTTAAACATACATTTTTCAAAGGAGATAAAAGAGATCACTGGCCCCTTTGCGAATGCCCAGAAATCCAGCCTTACCGGCTGTCCTCATTCTCGATGATCCGTTTGTACCGTTCCAGCTCATTCTCCAGGGACTGCTGGTAGATCACCAGCTGGCGGCAGTCAGTGGTGTACTTCTCCAAGATCCTCTCAGCCTCCTCTATCCCCTTCCTAAGGTTTTCAATCTGCTCATTGTAAAGCTGAATTTCATCGTCATAACTCTCCTGGGTGTTTTTAATTGCTTGCTCCAGCATGGTTGTCTGGTAAATAAAATTGGTGGTGAAAGAAGCAGCTTTGAAACATTCACCATCCCCATATTTTAAGCGTAATGAAAGGCAATTCATGCTTTATTACAATGTGATGCTGCACTGCTGAAACACAGGAGCAATTTCACTACATTTGTTCAGTTATTCAAAAACAGTAACTCGTCAGAGTGGGCAGGGTCTTACAAGGACAGAAAAAGTTCTTAACTGGGAAGATATACTCAGGAAATACCCGCTCCTCCTTCTCTGTGGTCTGCAGACAGTGCAAATAAGACCAAAGCTCCCATTTTAAATAGAGTTCTCCTTTTGAATTCAATTCCTCGGCTTTTTTACTTCCGCGATAAAACCAACGAGCACATCAACCAGGAGGTGGCGATAGTCTCCTTCCAAAAACAAGGGCCGAGTTTCAGGTGGGGTATTTCACCCTGTAACTCTGCACTCACTTCCTTCTGCTATATTTAGCTATTTATTATAGTTCTTTTATCACCTTTTTTTACTACATTTCAAAGAGGTGAACTCACAAAAAGCTAATGGGGCAATAAGTGACTAATGAATTCTTTAATAATTGATTTATTTCTATATGTTTCAGGCAAGATTAAAAAACCCCCAAAATTTCAAGAGCCTAAATATAGGAGTGATGCCCCTTGGCATTGGTTTGGTTATGTTGTAGTGTACGAGTGGACTGAGACTCTTTTCTGTTCAGTGCTCATGAGGTGGGCTCCATGACATCTCAACCACATGGCTATCAAGTCCAGAAACAGGAAAGCAAAAGAACTCAGTGACACCATAGTCATCCTCACCATCACAAGCAACTGTGTTCCTGACCTCCACTCATAAAGCTATTTCACTCTTTTAATCTCAAGGCACAAGAATGAATGGATGAATAATCTCTTTGAATAATCTCTTTGAATCTCTATGAATAATAAGTAGGATGGGATCAATTTGATCTTGAAAGCAGCATGATTAATTCTCCAAAGACTGCCTCTCTCCATCTGCCAGCAGAAAGCTGTTTTTCTCCCCTTTTTTTCTGTACTGATTCACTATCTCATCCCTATATTGATTCTTGTCCATCTCAGAGTACATATGTCCTTTCCACCAGAGCATCAGACGTGAGAAAAAGACCCAGGAAAATACACTGTCCTGACCCTAATGAAAGAAGTTATGCTCAGGAAGTTATGAGCTGCTGCTATGGCTGTCCAAAGGAGCCCAAAATCCCACCAAAAGATGTTTTATGTCAATATTTCATTCCTCTCACCTGAATGGACAACTTGAGGTGCAAAGGAAGCTGTATTTGGGGTCATTCTTCACCCCATCTGCTAAAAAATATTCAACTGCGTGGAGGTAGAGATGCCATTGACAACTATTTGCATCTGGTTTCTATCCAGACTTCAGCTGCTCCTCCACCTCCTGCCACCCTCGGCCCTGCACTGCACTCATGTTTGCAGGCACTGGCTGGAGATAGAAGGTTGATTTAGGGCAGGTGTGGCTGGGAAATGGGCAAGGACAACTAGTCAAAGTCTTGGCCAGACATTTTCTGCAAAGCAGGGTGTGGACACTGAAAAGCTTTAGTAGAGGGATTTTTCAGCTTTCTGCAGCATTCTGTGAGAACTCTGTGTCTCTCATGAAAACTATGCAAAACACTGCTACGGGTTTTTGTAAACTAATTCTTTATCTTTGCACCTGCTGTTGTTCAGTTAGTATTGTTATGGTACACTGAGGAAAATATTTTGAGATGGGTGTTGTATAGCATCCACCAATCATTCTAGGAGGTGGTTGACCAAGGGACCAATAGTACTATGCTACTCTTGCGAATCAAGTTATATAAACCGATTTATAATTAATTAAATAAGCCATTTTCTCCGGATCTTGGTTGTGTCGTTTCTCACCGTCCCAGGTACAACAGCGACAGGGCTTGGCAAAAAGCATATGGTTTTTCCTGCTGGTAGTGTCCAAGCACAGGAGTGATGCTGGCTTAATACTTAGTAGTGACAGGGATGAAGGCAGAAAGCCAAATGTAGCTCAACAGCCCTCTCAGTTTTTCTCACCAAATCTGTCCAGTCCTTCTCACAGCAAGCTCAGTATTGGATGTGGCAGTGATAGACAGGATTGGGCAGAGCCCTGAGGGTCCCCCACCACTTTTCATGGAGCCAGTTTCCAGCCAGAGCTCAGCAAGTAAGAAAGTCATAGGAGCCCTGTGGGACTTTTCCATCCACAATATCCTGCTGATTCTGTCCTGCAGGAATCCAGTTGCACTGTGGAAACCTTCCCTCATCAGCCTCTCTGATAAGCAAAGACAGCTTCATTGCACCTACGATACCTACAGCCCTCCCTGGCCATCTAAACCTGACAATTTGTACCATTGAGAGAATGGGAATGAAACAGCTGAAGAAAAAGATGGAAATCTAAAAGGAAAACACACCTCCAAGTCCACCAAGTTAACACAACCATGTTAAAGCCATGTTAGAGGTTTTACCATGTGACCATAAAAAAAGCAGTTCATGAACAACTTGGTTGTGTGTATGGCTAGTGATTACAATACCTCTGTCTGCAGCTTGTATTTCTGTGCCTGTAGCTGGCAGAGGATGCTCTTGTATTCTTCCAGCTGGCTCTGCAGAACAGGGATCCTCCTCTCCGCTATCAGTTTTTCCTGGTTGGAAGAAAACAACTTGTGTACAGGAAAGTATGTTTCACTCCTAAAAAGAGCCCAAAGAAATTCCACTACTGGAAATAAACTGTAAAGACAAACAGAAGATGGCAAAAGACAGATAAAAAGGTGCATATTGAACCTCGAGTCAAATTCTGTTGCATGGTGGCATGGCTTTAAGAATAAAGATGTCAGATGGCAGGGCTGTTAACAGTACAGTTTAGACCCTGTAGATACACCTGTTCACATTTTCTTCCAAGTAATGAATGCTCCTGGCATAGCCACTCATATTCGTGGAAATCACCAAGTTTTCATCTAGCCTGTAGATGAAACAATCTGTATCAATTAATTTGATTTAAATTTTCATCATATCTCACCCCTTCAAGATAAGATTTCCTTTCTTTTCAAATATTCATATATCCTGGCAGCTCCTCCTCAGAGAAAAAGCACAACTACTTCAACTACCTTTGAACTACACATTTTTGGGGCTAATATGTATTCTGGAGCACACCTGACAATGGTAATCTCTCTTTCCTGATTGTTACAGTTTTTCAAAGCTACAGTTATTTTTTTTCTCCCGTATTTACTATTCAGTACTTACACATTGTTTTGACAGTTTTCACCTAACCTTGGAGCAGGAGTTAAAGGATCTGGGACACTTTAGGGGTAAACATCATCTCTTTCTTACTTAGAGCTGCATGCATTTCCCAACAGCAATACTTGCCTCACATATGCCGGTGGTTATTGGGGACACACGAGGAGTTGTCTGGATGATCTGCTGCAAGACATTGACGTAGGTCTGGATTTCCATAAGGTTCTGTGATGAGGTAAAAACATTTTCATTAGAAAATGCCATAGTAAGGTAGTAATTTCCATGTACTCCTAGGGCTTACTTCTAGATACTTAATGCTTTTAGCGTATAAAAGTCCAATTCATGTCCAGTCTTGGGTTTGGAATGCGATTTTATACCTGTTTTTGAGTGCAGGTGTGCTAACAGTTTCATCATACTGAGGGTATATTACAGACTTTTGGCTAAGGACTATACAGTTCATAGTCTTAATTAAAGATTCCATGATTTCCAATTTCATAGGAGATTTTCAAAATGAGAACCACAAATACCTTTGAATGTGGCCTGAAAAAAAGAGTCACTTTTTTCAAAAGCAGCAAAGATGGGACAACGGCCTGATCACAAGACTCACAGTTCTCCCAGGAAGAAGGCAACATATGTTAAAGTCAGCTGCATTGGAATCATATATCCACAAGCATATGTCTGCTGATTAACTGGAGTGCCCTGTCCCAAAAAACTGGGTGATGAAAGCAACAGCTTCCTTAGTGTGAAATATAAGACAGCTTGATCAGCACTTTGGGTTGAACTATGATACCAGGTTGACAAATTCAAGACTGTGCAACAGCTGTAGTAGTGACTGGACGCTGAGAAGTGTTTTTGGGTGCTGGAAACCATCCAGCTGTTGTGCCCACTGAAAATAAGTAGTGCTATATGCACCCACCAAAACACAAATGGGATTTGCTTTAATTTGCCACCATTTGATCATGGAGAAGGGCAAAGTTCCACACTTATCTCTACAAGGAAGACAGCAAATTCAGCCAGTTACCTTCTTGTATCTGTCCTTTGTGGCATTAATGTCATCCTGCAGGAACTGGGACTCAATCTGCAGCTCCAGGTTGCACAGCAAGGCTTCATCAGCTTCCTGCAATGCAGAGACATGTGGCATGGTAGTATGTGCGGCTGGAGTGCCAAACCCACAGCAGTCCCACAGGCACTGCGTAAGTCACCGTGCATGCGGAGCAGCCTGCTTGGAGTGTTAGAGCCTACTGGGAGATACAGAAGTATCATGAAACCAACAAACAAGAGGCATGTTATTTACCATGTTCTGCACAAATGCAATTTACAATACAGTTTGGCACTGGCACTGTCAAAAAAAATGCTGGGAGCCAAGTAGTAGATGTTTGAAATACCAGATTTTGATGTTAAAATTTTGAAATGGTGGATGAGTCTTAAACAAACGACATCAGCAGACTAACGCATTGATTTCTGTAGTGTCATGACAAGATCTGAGGTATCTGATGCCTTTTTAAGATCCTCAGTAAAGAAGTACTTATAAAAAACCATGATGGTCCAAAGTATTTACACTGTCTTTGGTATGTTCTCAAATAACACAAATGTTTGTCAATTTGGAGCCATTTCTGGAAACAAAAATGAAAGCTGACCAAGTTTAGAAAAAATCACCTTGCTGCAGAAGTTTATAACACTTTGGGATTTGTGAGGACAAAAGTTCCTAACATCCAATTAGTTCAAAGAACAAGCCATATAACTAGTAACCATGATCTCAGAGTACATAGATATGAGTGGCATTGGTCTTTAAATCTAATGAAATCTTCATTTTTGTTCAAAGGCCTAATTTAAACTTTTCCTATGTTATGTTACTTAACTCAAACGCTGGAATTTAGAATAATTTCCATGGAACTTGGCAATATCTTTTACAAACTTGTAAGAGTAAATGATAAGTTTTATTTTTCTATTTAATGCATGATTTCTTTATTAGGTTTGTTGTCAACTATGACTCGTAAAATATAATTTTTGAGAAAGCATCTTAAAAGATTTTAACGGAATCTTCCTTGCAACTCTACAAAACTTGCAAGTTCCTCCACCAGTTTGCAATTTACCTCAAGAAAGTATGGATTTCTGCATTTAACTCAAAGAATGAAAAAATAAGTATTTAAAGCTGTCTTTTTCAAATGACCCATGTGCCATTATCAGCTGTAAAAATACCTCTGTGAGTGGATCATGGGTTGCAAACAAACCATAGAGATCTGTGGGTGCAGCATATGACTGGTAGAATGGGATTTTTCCTTTTGCATGTGTACAGCACGCGCTATTCCAAAAATGTGTACATGTTGGCTGTCTCATTGTGCTGCTAAGCCTCCCAGGCAGAGAACTCTCCAGCAGGCTCTGCTTTGTGAGCCAGGGGCTGATTCAGATATATCCAGCCCAGCACATCCAGAGCAAGCCATCAGGAATGCCCGCTACTTTTCTGCACTCCTCTCCCCTCCTATTGAGAGGAAGATCAGCAGGACAATGGCCATGTTGGGAGGTTTGGGAGGGAGCCAAAAAAAGCCCCCAGGCCCCTGGATAATACCTATAAGCAACTATTTCTGCATGCGATAAACAAAAGCAGTTTTCAGCTTTCCAAATGTTCCTTCGAAGGGGAAAAATACTTCTGCTTTTATTCCATGCTTTCAAAGAGACCAGCTTCCTTGATGGAGCTGTGTATCAGAACAGTGCACTGTCTACACATTTTCTTTTGAACTTTGCAGTATTTGCTAATCACTGAACTTCTGAAAAGCCATTCTGCTTTATGTAATGGTTCCAGAACACTGATCCAGTGCTGAAGCAATTTTTTCATTTACTGTGGAAGAGAAATTCCTTAGATCTCTCCAGAACCAGTGTTTTCCCAGCTGTCAGATAAAGAATGAGTTTGCACCTGCACATGCAGGTTTTCAGGCTGCGTCTTGGGCCCTGTACAGAAAACCAGTTGTATTCCCTCCAGTACTTGGTGCTCCAGTGCAAGGAGCTGCTGCAACAGGGGTGGCCAGGGACATCCTGGGATAAAAAACACCCTTGTGCCCTTTTGTGAGCTGTGCCTCGGGCTGGTGAATCAATTCACTTTTCTTTAGCTACAGATTGGTTGAGGGCAACTGTGAAGACACACCAGCTCCAACAACCCCTTACAAAAGATTTACCTTTACAGATTTTTTTAAGGGCTTGCAGGGTATCCCCGCTAGCACACTGGAAAACAGAACTGATGCAGGAGGTCAAGAGCTCACTGGAAATAGAAATGCTAAAATGCACTTTCTTTTTTTAATATAAAACATGCATATCACTGATGTAACAATGCTCCAACAGAGGAGGTCCTGCCATTCGTAGCACGGAAATAAAATAAATAATCTCTATTTAATCCACCTGTAATTGTTTCTCAATACAGCAGATGAAGGATAGCCTGTAGAAAGTAGAACTGGAGAAAGATACAATACTACATTCTTCACCCAGATGAAGGCTAGCAGCAAGAGAGGATGAATCAGGATTTTTCAGTTTCACAGATCTGGTTTGGAAACTTCCAAAATACTTTAGCCAACTTTTATCTTTTTCTGAGCTTTATATTATATTAAATGTTGTTATTTTCATTATTTCTTTTCCCATAGTATTAGTTTAAGAAAGTGTAGCTTGATATAAAAGGAACAAACCAGGGTCTGTCCTGGGAAGGGCTAACCATATCCTGCAAGGGACTAAGGAGCCTTGAGACACTCCAGGCTTCAAAACATGGACTTAATCAGCAATTTTTCATGGCATGATTATCACTACTGACTGTATTTTAATACAGTAGTTGTATTTGAAAAATGTGGGGAAAAGGTACACAGACGCCGAGGCTCAGACACTTACACAAGGCTTAGGGAGGGGGAGGAAGGAGAAGGGCATAATGACAAGAAATGCCTTGCTCTGACATTTTATCTTCTTACCACTTCTTCAAAGCAGCTCGCTGCAGTAAATGAAACCAAAGGAAAAAAAATTATAGACCTTTCCCTTGGCATTTTCCCAGACTTACTTTATTAAGGCGCTCCAGGGTTTCTTTTAGCCTCTGCTGATATTCACGTTCATTTCTATACCTGCAAGTAGAGAAAAGGAGCTAAAGTTCAGCAGTTCATCCTTCTGAGAACTGCATTTTTATCTGCACTGTCATGCACAAGATATGCTTCACACTGAAGGAGAATATGAATCTTGAAAGGGCCCAAAAGATTTATTCATGCATTAGCATTAATTATTTTTTGGTCCCAGATGCTGAGAGTAATTTCAGAATTGCTTAAATTCTTGTCTTCATCTTATGTAACAGAATACAACAAAATGCCATATATTTGCTATTACTTTTTTACAGAAAGTCCAAGAATAGATTACCTACAATAAAAGCATATTCCATTGGTGTTGAACTACAGTGACAGCCATTCAGCATTGGTTACTCTGTGAGGATTTGCTACATTGGCACATGAACATTTAATTACATTGTTCTTGGTTTTCTATTCTACCTGCTGTTGTTCAATAAGCACTTTAATGACAGACACATCAAACATGAAGGTTGCAATCTCATATTTTGACTGTGTATGAATGATGTTGCATTAGGATGCTTAGATGGATCCAGCTTTGTGTCCCCTTTAATGGTAATTCGTATTTTAGCTTGGTCAAAACAACACGTGAGCCTTAGTAAGGACTGCATTTAACCAACTATTCTTATGCTTTTATAAAATGTCCACAAGTGCATAATGTGCATGTTCCTGGTGCTGAGATGGATGTATAATGTGTTTATCCTTTGACGAAAGGTTTGACAAAACAGTGCATATTCTTTAAGAATTAGGGCTCCACATTTGTATGTAAGTAGAATTATCTTCTAGAAAATCCTTTTAGCCATGGAGTACAAAACTTAATTGTTGATTATTGTCATTTATTCCCTTCCTTAAGTAAACTGCATATAAAGTGTTTAACAGTAGATGTGGTTTAATGAGACTCCATTAAAAAACAAACAACAAAGAAACAAACAAAAAAAACCCTGAAAAACAACCAGCAACTTAGCAACACAAGGCAATGAGACTTTGCCATCAGTACTGAACAAGTGGCTCATCAAACTCCAACAGCAGCAGAAATACAGTCTTAACCCTTTAAGTTTAACACTTTCCTTTCCCTAAAATAATAGAGGCACAGAGATATAAAAAAGCTGTCATTATCTTACTTTCTACAAGAAACACTCATGGTGGGTGGCAAATCAGCTGTGGTGGTAACTGTTCTTCATTTGCAGTAAAAGCAATGGACACCAACACAAGCTGAAATTCAGAATTGAATGTAAGTCCCTGTCTTCTGATTTCAATGATCCAGCCTAGATGTGCTGGTGATATCAAAGGGACTTGCTCCAGTCAACAGGGAACTTGACAGTTTCTGGACTGAACATATCAAGAATCAAGTTATAATGATCATGTCAACCTCAGTTCTTTTTTTGTCTCCTGAAGGATGAACAACCAATGTTATTCTCTTTCAACACATACTGGAAAGCTGAGTGGATGATGTCACTCATAAACTGACCAGGACCACAAAGGAAGAACTTGGCAGAACAAAGAAATGGACTTAACATGGTGCTCTGGTTTCCCAACTTCTTCTTCTGAAATTCCACATTATTAGCAAGGTTGGTCACTGGTCTGTTTTCAATTCTTAGGTGAACAGCAAATAAACAAGTGAAAATGATGAGGTTTTATTTGATTATCACTCCAACAAATTGCTGATAAGACTAAAACAAGGTCTTTTTTTGACAAATAGTACTAACACCAGTTTCAATTTCAAGGATACAGTATTTTTCAGTTTCAAAAGTGAGACTGCCTTTGTTTCAGCTGTTTAACAAGTAGCTCACCTCCAACTAGTTTTCTACCTATTTAATATTTTTTTTGTGTGCAGTTGACAGTAAAAACTTTCCTAACTTAGATACTTTCTGACAGCTGAGTAAGAACGAAGCCAGTTTTGGCATCTTGTGAAAATCAAATACACAGCTACACTAAAAGGTTGGTTTTACACTCACAGTAATATACAACCATCTGATGAAGTCCATGTCTAAACCTCAGCCCTAATGTAATTCAGATCTCCCTCATTGCTAGATCCTCACTCAAAATATTTTTCAATTACTAAAATATTCAGCTACATTTTCCTTCACTCTCAAATAACCCAAATACGTGCTGTGCCACACAGCCATAAATCCACCTGGTGGCCTTGAGAGAGTTAGTATTGTATGATTATCCTTTGAAGGAGAATTGCTTTCAAGTGATGTTCAACCTTCTCCAGAAGATCAGTGCAAAAGGACTATGGACCTCTTTGAAATGCTTCAGAGACCTCAGGATGCCTCTGTGCCTGCTGAAATGTATCTGTAAGTGCAATGGCTGACAAGTCGCAATCCTGTTATGCTTCAAAGCTGATTTTGATGATTAGTAATTAGCTAGACATGTCCAAAAAAGGTTTTCTTAGACGGTTGCTGGTCAGACTTTCCTGGAGCTTAAGAGCCATGAAGTTAATTTGCTTCATTTAAAAAAACAACAAAACACCAACCTTCTCACCTAGTCAGGTAGCTTTAGGTCTGCTACAAATATTTTTGAACTGCTGAAATAAAAGGGATGTTAACTGTGGTTTTTTGCATAGGGGAAAACAAATGGAGGGGAGGGAGCTGCCAGGCTCAAAGCAAGCAGATCAGAGGATTAAAGGCTTCCATCACCTCTTTTTTTTTGGACCCTGCCTCTGCTGCAGTGTAAGGGCTTGCTCCCCTCCAAAGAGGAAACAGTCACAATCCATCCCAGCGATGCTCAATGCCCAGATACTCAATTTGGTGTCAAACCTGAGCCTTTTATCTGAAGAAAAATGGTGAATGGTGCCTCTCCGTTGAATCCTACTGAACTCTTCTGCCACTTGGCTACTACCTTTGTCATTTTCCCTTTCCCTGATGCACTTCACTAACCTTATCTCAACAGAGACAGCAGCAATTTGGGTGCCAAGGAGAGCACAGACTATGAAACAGAGGTCCTACCAGCATGATGAACAGGCCACTAATGGTTGTCATTCAGGGTCATACTCTGAATGCTTGGATGAGCCCAAGAGAGCTGTGCTCTGCTGATTTATTAGCAGATTCTACCTGTGTTATCAAGAAGCCACTACTGAGCAGCTGACAGCCAAAGGGCAAGATTTTGGCAGTTTGTGGAGAGTGTGGAGGGCAGGCAAATGTTCCTCACCTCAGCTGCAGCAGGATAAAGTCCTTCCTATCACCAGCAAAGCAGCAGCAGTGCCAAGACAATCCCTGCAGAGAGGGCTGGAAGGCAGCTTTGCCAATGGAGTCCGTATATCCTAGCTATTGTGTTTTCCCACTTGTTTTTGCTTTCTCACAGGTGCTGGGTCTCCACTGTGGCTGCAAAGGGTGGCAGCTCATCAGAGTATCACCACACAGCGCATCTTGGAGAACACTGTGTCAAACAACTTCCAGGGTATGATATTGCATGTTCAAAATCCACTGTATTAGCAGTGCATGAATTTTTTAATGAAACAAGTGATTAGCAAGACTTTTAATTTCTGAAGTTAATTAATCCTGTTCAGTCAAGGCCACTAAAATCTGGACTTCAGCATCTTTCCCAATGTCATGGAGAGGGAAATACAATCCTTTCCCACAGCCAGATGCAATGTTGCTGTAACAGTGGTGGTCAGTAAAGGTAGCATAATTAGTCTTTTTATGAGATGCATCCAAACTATTCTCAGCAATGATTTGGTTTTTTTGCAACTTCAAGAGAAAGAATTCTCCCCTGGTACAGAGTCTGAACTATAAATGTTAATGATAAAAGCTATGAATGTGACCACAGAGGATTTAAAAATATATTTTAATGGAAATATAATAAAATAAATCTTTTAATGGTTCATGAACATTTAATTGTACAGATCCAGTAGTCTTAGGCCCTACTCTGTCTAAATGCAACTTAAAAGACCTATTTATATAAATGTAGCTTTTAAAGGTTTACTTAGATATAAATCTATTTCCCAAATTGTGAAGGTGAGTGAAAGAATGGGTTGTAAGAGTTAAAATTCTTCGCATTAGTGAAGGACACAGACATTTGTCAATTAAGTGATTCACAATGCTCCCCTCTAAGAGATTTTTTTAATCCTAGTGCACCAAAAGCTTTATGGTTCAAGATGAAGCAAGAAACCCACAGTGCCTGTTGCCAGATGAATGCAGACTCAGGGAGGAGAGTAGGTCTTCAGCATAGGAATGTTTCTGGTTTCAGCAGCCTCTAATAGGGCGCAGAAGATTACTCGTCCCATATTTTGTTTAGGGAGCTTTATTAATAACTTTCAGGAGCTGAAATCAGAGCCGTTAGGATGGCAGAGTACATGTTACCAGAGCACTGGCCTTGTTTTAAAACCTGCAACTCAAAACCCAACCAAGTTTTTCAGACACTGAAGAAATTTTCATGTCTCTCTTCTTGTCAAATTCAGCAGCTACCAAGGAAAAAAAACCCTAAAATTCACTTCTTGATGTAAACCAATTGGTGCAATTTGGTTAAAAAGCAGCCGCTGCCCTTCCATCGTCATGGCCCTGTGTATCTTTAATTTTTAAATTGCCATTTTTGGCTTGGATATAGTCAAACTTTCCTTCTTACTTTTGTTTACAGCTGCTGAGTGAACATCCCAGGATTATACGACAAAGCACCATCTTTTTTTTTCTGAGAAGCCACTAACTACCACTTTAGCAGGTCCTAAATCTTACTTTCTGAAAGCAAAGCCCCTTTTCTGGGTATTTTCTCCTCCTCTGGATTTTCAATGTCCTGTATTATTCCCCACCTATTTACAGTTTGAATAAAGGAGCTCTAATAAAAGTAAATTACTTTGTGTCATATTACTAATCTTGTACTATTCACATGTATTTTTAACTAATATGCAGCTAGAAAACGAAGTACTGGGTTTAGTCAAATACTCAGGGACACTGTGTAATAAAAACACATGAGCAAGTATCAGAGTCAACAGCTAAATTACAGCATTGACTCATAGTTGAATTTCCTGCTCATAAATATTGGAATACAAATCTGCCTTATCAGGTACTTATTACCCACTGGCACTGAGTCAGGACATTGTGGACATCTGACCACTGGCAGCAATAAGTCTCGGTGCACCTGGATGGGCTATTCTCTCCTGTCAGATGAGAAAGAGAGATCAGGGTTTTGCATTTCTATAGGTGTGCTGTAGCTCACAGCTCCCACATTGCTTTTCATTTGGCAGTGTGCCAAATTTTCATGGGTGAAGTAGCCAGATAGACATTTGGAGGGCAAAAAATCCCTGACCAATAAGTAATAGAAGGATTAGACTCTTTTGTTCTGTGAGCAGCCCTTTTATGAACAATGCTCACCAACTCTTGTGTAATTAAGCCATGTGACCAAAATTGCCTGTTGCTGGAGGGAAGGCATCCATCTCCATCAGCATCTGAGGCTCCTGCTCTTTGAATTATGGTGCCACAGAGGTTAAAGAGGTGAAGGCAGGGGAAGCCTGTTCTTATTGTTTTGGTGGCATGAGATGGAAATACAGGATGCAAGGAAGAAGAGGAGGGCAAATTTCACACACCAGGAAAAAATGTATCTCCTTTCTTTTCATCTCACATCTGTAGTGGTTGGCACAGACTGGCCCAGGTGTCTCATAGAGGCTGTAAATAAGAGTTTCTCAGAGACATCCTGCACAGTTCAGGAGATGTTTGGCATCATGTAACTCTGGGCTGATCAGACACAAGACTTGCTTTGAGACACCTGGTAGTCAAATGGGTTATTTCCTCTTTGCAGCTCAGAGCACAGTTCTCCTAAGGCTAATGAACAACAGCAGCCAAAGTGTGCCAGGGCTGCTGCCATGGAATGGAGAGGGCATTTGCCCATCTAGGAGCAATGAGACCATAAAATGCAGAGCTGCAGCTCCCTAAGTCCCGATACTTTACGTTTCACCATGGGCTTACATGCCATCCCTCTCAACAAGTCTGATACACATGAAGAGGCATCACCCATGCACAAGAAGTAGCTGATGACACCAAACCCATCCTTATTACAAAGATTAACTATGGAAATGATACCACCCATCTTTCATGGATTGTAAGCCTTACTTGTTGCGGTACTCATCAAGCATGCGCTGGGCATCCTTCTCCTCTCGCTCCAGCTTGGCTCGGTCGGAAGCCAGCTCCCGCATTCGCTGGCGGTTGAACTCGATCTGCCCAGCAAAGGCCTCATCCAAGCCCACCAGCTCATCCATGCGCTGGAAGGTCTCCAGCTGCTTGCGCAGGATGGTGTTGCGCTGCTCCAGCACACGCGCCCGGTTGATGTAGCTGGCAAAGCGCTCGTTGAGCTCCTGCAGGTTCTCCAGGCCCCTGGCTTGGGCCAAACTGTCAAATTCCGGAGAGCCTCGTAGCTCATCGTAGGCATCCGACCGCTCGTACTTCTCCTTGCGTACCTCACGGAGGAAGCTGCTCCTGTACATGGCTTCAGAGGGGCTGTGCAGTGCCGGGGTCCCCTCTTGTGTGCCTGCCTGTCTCTCCAGTTTGGATCTGAATTATGTCTGGGGGGTTTGTGGAGGAAGAACTGAACATAATCACCCCCCCAGATGATTAGGACTTGTCTCCAGGGTGGTTTGTGGCACTAAAGGCATCATCTGTGGCAGTGAACTAAATAAATCCCAATGGCCCCGCCTTGAAGCTGCCCATCTAGGCGTCAGCAGTTCGGAGGAGCAGCAGGCACAGAAGGGCTGGGGGCTTTTCTTTTCGAGCATTGCAATTGTGTACAACCAGAATAAAAGAGAGCAACGTCCAGCTTTCACCCGGCAGATTAAAGCATTATCCATGGAAAACAAAACAAGTGCTTTGCAGTTTTGGAGGCTGAGCTTAAAGCCTTTCATGGTTGTGCTGGGGGGAGAGCTTTGTCCCATGGGGGTGTCCCCAGGGCTGTGCGCAGAGGCCTTCTGCTGAGCTAGGATTTTGGTGTGAGTGGATAGCAGCCCTTGATTTTTGTTATTTGACAGTTTTGCAATCATTTAGAACGATGGGATGGTATATAAAAATTAATATGACTCCAGCTCCATGGACAAGATTTGGCTCATTTCAGGCTTCATGTCAGGGTTTTCTGCAGGTTAATTCTACCTGGCACGAGAAGCACCCAAAGCAGCAGTGGTACTAAAAGCCCCAGGCTTAACAAAGCCCCTTTGGGAAGCCACTTTCCTTGGGGATAGCCAAAAGCCATGTCGTCTCAAGACTTGGTGGACTTTCCATATTATCCTATGGGGAACCACCATTCTTCCTTTACTTCCACTGTAATGGAGTCTTGTGCGCTGCCATTCCCTGAGAGGCTTTAATTTCCCCTCGATGCATCTCCTCTAGTATTTTTTTTCCTATCTTTCATTTTGAAAAATCCTATTTCTTGGACCTATTGTTCCCTAATCTACTTGCCCAGACAAAAAGCCCAACACCAAGATAGTCCAATTTTGAGATCTCTGTTAATAATTCAAATAAAAGTCAATTTCACTTTTTAATGGTTATATCTTAAATGCATATTTAAATCACATGCATTTTGAAGCTCAACAGAGCTCAGCTCACTGATGGAAAGTACAGAGGGGAAGAAAGCAGCTGGTGCTCAGGCAACTCTAAAGTTTGGGTTCTCTGCTACTAAATCTGAATCAAAAGGGGGAAAAAATTCATTACACATTACCTTCATATTTCTTATTCTGCTTCAGATTATTCGGAAATGCAACGGGAAAAGATCAAATGATTTTTCAGAAAATTAAATTAGGCTGTGCACACAGACTGTGCAGCTCCATAATCTGCTTCCAAACTATATAAATAGCAAAACAGGGATAGATCATTCAGAAATGTCTGGAATTCTTATGAACCAGTGAACGCGAAACCACTGGTCTCCATGCTGCACAAACAGATCGGCATTTGCAGCTTTTTGGCTGGACCAGCCTGCTTACCCCAACAATGTAGCTGAGCTTTTTACAAAGTTAGTCTTCCAGAAGAGATCAGAAAGTAGATTCTACTGGATTATGGGCGATGTATTTTCATGGCAAGAGTTTTTATGGTTTTAGGCAGCCTTTCAGAACAATAATAGCCCATGTGAGTTATATTCCATCTCTCTCTCAGTGGCTGGAAGAAGCACTGACTCCATGCTGACCTTAACTCCTTAGGTAATCAACAGACAGGCCTTTCAGCATTTCACCATGTCCCTAAACTGAGTGGTCTGTCTGCAGGGGAATCCTTGCAGTCCCAGTTTTTGTTATTGAAATCTATCCCATGCTTTCTACCAGGCAAATCTGGGTTTGGTATAGCATACTTTGCTATTACACGTATGTCTCTAAGGTGGGATCCCTGATTCCAAAACCTCATCTTGGGCAGTTTCCGCTGTTGACTTGCTACAGACACAGCTTTACCAGGGCCAAGGCAAGCTTACGTGACTCAGGCTCTGTGTTAGTGACTTTTTGAGATGGAGGTGACTTAAGGAGTCACCCTGGCCTCCAGACAGCTTGTGAACATGCAAATCATAGAAATTATAGAATTGTTAAGTCTGGCAAATACCTCTAAGAACCCTGCACTGCCATGTTCACCACTAAACCACGTCCCCAGCTGTCACATCCACAAGTTTTTGAACATCTCCAGGTATGGTGATTCCACTACTTCCCTGGGCAGACTGTTCCAATGCTTGATAACCCTTTCAGCAAAATCTTTTTCTTAATATCCAATATAACCGTCCCCTGGCATGACTTAAGGCCATTTCCTCTCAATCTGTCACTTTTTACTTGGGAGAAGAGACAAACCCCACCTCACTACAACCTCCTTTCATATAGCTGTAGAGAGAGATAAGGGCTTCCCCAGGCCTCCTTTTCTCCAGGCTAAACACCCCCAGCTCCCTCAGCTCCTCCTCATCAGACTTGTGCTGCAGACCCTCCAGCACCTCCATGTCCTTCTTGTAGTAAGGAGCCCGAAAATGAACACAAATGCAGCAAACCAGAATAAGACAGCCTAAGAGGAAAACCAGTTTGGAACAGACTGCAGTTGTTACTCTTTTCAAAAAGAAAGAATCAAAAACACCGCAGAAAAATCAATCTGCTTCTGTTATGCACTGAATTATTTGGCTCATCTAATGGACCACCAAGGTGAATTTCCTAAAAAAGGATCTTGACCACTGTTTCCTATTTAGAGATAGCTCAAAGACTGAAAGGTTATCTATATAGACATTAATGAAATGCCTGACAAACTGCGTGAAATCTTTTTAGATTTAAATCAATGAGTGTGTATTGAAGAACACTTATAAAAAGAACATTTTTCATCCTAATGCCTGCAGTAAAAACAAGAAGGAACATACAGAAACAATTTGCACTTTCCCTCTTTGTCCCCAGATTATGTGTGACTTCTTCCAATAACAAAATCTAAAGGCTGGTTCTTTGCTGTTTAAATGCACTATATGATACATCACCATCACCCTAGAATGGGTGTTTACCTACTGCTGCACAGCTCAAGAAACCTGTGGTACAAGAGGGTCGGGTTTGTTTTTTCTTTAATTGCTTGTATTGCCATACACTCCTTTGCAGACTAACTTGGCTATATCCCTTATACACAACATGAATGTATTTTGGCAGTGCCAGTAAACCTGCTTGTACTCCTTACTGCTTGGCTGTCAACACAAGTTTCTCAAACTAAATCAAAATGCATAAAATACATTAAAAAATGCCACAGTCCAAAGGAACCTTATCTTTCTGATAAGAACTGGTCCAGCCCTAGCTGTGGTTGGCCACGTTTTGCTGGCCATTGCTGTGGGGCAACCTTGGAGCTTGTGCATTCTCTCTATCCTGGGGGCTTCCAGCTCTGCTTCTTTTCTCATGGCAAAAAACCTTTTCTGTATTGGTGGGTTGAGACAGGGTAAGAGTCAAATAGATCCCCCCCCAGCAGCGTGCTCGGAGTTTTCAAATTAATCCTCCGAGTTCAGTGTTTTCTCAGTAATAATATGACAGCTTTTGGTACAACTATTCAGCTGCTATAAAACAACCACATCTACCAGTACAGCCCAGCTGAGGCACTCAATTCACCCTTGCTGTCTTTTCAAGTTATTTTGCTTTATTCAGAGCCTGATGCCATAGCCCAAGGTTTCCTGTTCCTGTAGTCCATAACAAAACTTCAGAGAGGGAATGCTAATGAAATGTGTCACAAGTGTTTCATGCTGAGATCTCCTAGATGGAAATTGAGGTTATTCTTCATTTTGGAAACTGATGCTCAAGATCCATGTCCAAATACATAACATCACCTATCTGAAAAAACTGCTGTGAAGACATTCAAAGCAGAACCTTATTGTGAATATGACTGATCAGAAAAATTAAATTAATTTGTGCTGATTAGCTTTAAGGAAGACTCAAAGAACAAATATTCAAATATGAAAGAGACCAGCACACTGGAAAAAAAAGGTCTTGTGTTTTTCCTTTTCCATGATCACAGTAAATGGGACAAGGAATAATGACTTTAAACTGTGCAATATAAGCTATGAACGAGATATAAGACAGGTAGGCTAACTGTTTCTCTAATGAAGCACAGGGAATAAAAATATTGCAAGATCTCAGTCATTGGACCACTTTAAAGTTCAAGCTAAATGAATGCCACCCAGGACTAAGGGATGCTTGATTCATCCTCCTTTAGGAAAGAGAAGAGTTTATTGCTGACCATCAGAACACTGTTGAGGGGTCCTTACCGGCCTCTTCCCCAGGGCCAGTAATTTTTTCAGGACAATGATTTCTGAGGTCTCTTCCAGTCCCGTGAGGTAAAAATATCCTCCCACATCTTAAGCACCCTTGCACTCAATCTCTGAATTTGCTTTAAAAAATATCTGGTGGGTGATGTCCACGTAGTGCATCACAGCCAGATGCTGACTTGCACCCTGCTTCTTGGACTCTTCGCCCAGAGATATTCTTACCCCTCCAGGCAACACCAGGTCACTGGTCAGGGCCCAAAGGTGAGTTTTTCCTATAATGTTATGCAGCTCTTCACAAAATAAGTGATTTGGTACCACCAGAGGGCTGTAGTCCTACAGCAAGAGCAGGCTGTGGGTTGGAGATTGAATACCATGTCAGTCTCTGACACAAGCAACCCCAGAGATTCCTGCAGAGATTTTGCTCTGCTGTATGAAACAAGCTGGGTTTTGTCCTTATTGCAATAGTAGATGTGCTACAACATGCTGTTGTTCCTGCTCAAGGGGACCAAATCCTGCTGGGATCAGGATGAGTCCCTTAACAGAGGTGGACGTGCTGATGTAAAGGTACACATGTATGTTGCATTGATCAGGACATATGTCCCACCAGACCAGCCCAAATAAATACCCCAAAGTAACAGCAGCCCTAGGACAGATCCCTTTATAAGATCCCATCTTGAAATCAGGCCAGAAGAAAGTCTGCCGCACACATCTGGTGCTCAGTTGTGCTCTTCCGAGAGATAGGCATGGGATCAGGAATTAAAGAAAATGACATTGTTAATTTTCTGTAGTGATCATAAACAAAATTGAAATGGCAGAAAATTTCTGTCTGCTTTGTTCTGGCAAGTCTGTGATAGCAAGTAACTAAGTGTCCCAATTTCAGTGGTAGGCAGATAAGCTTTACCCAGTCAAGCTGAGATTTTGTTCCCTTCATTTTGGCTATCAGCCAGAAGAAATGCCACTCTGATAGATGCCCTTCCAGTTCAAGGATCAGATGTGAAAATTGGGCAAATACTCAGGATTTTTCTTTTTAATTTTCTATTTTCTTTTTATTGTGTCCACTTGGATTATTTTTTCCCTTTCTTAATCATTCACAAAGCAACAAAGGACAACATATCAAAAATAAATGAGATCTCTGGCAGCTGACAGGTGATTTAGAGTAACTCAGACCTCCTGGGAAAAAAAGTGGAACTGAAGAAAGCAAGAAGAAAGTTTGAGCTAATTGCAGATAATATTCCTTTCAGCCCTCAATATTCCCTGACTTGAGGCACAGGATGGCACCTATCCATACACCTCATTATTTAATAATATTGCTTATTTGTAAGAACAGAACATTTTGGAGATACTGTGATATGTCTGTATCATGCCACCCTGAAAATGCTTAAAATTGAAGTATGTATTTAGCCTTTGTAGAAATAAAATTTGTTAAGAAGTTGATTCAGAAGTTTCAAGTACTGGAACTATTTTCTTGGCACTTCAAACCATAAAAAATTCATTTGAACAATTCGCATTTTCTCAGAATGTCTTTGATTAATGAAATATTTCAGACCAAATTTTTTCATGCAACATTAAGGTTTTTCCCATTTCTTTTTGAGTGAAAAATATACTAATTAATATATATTATTTTGATGGGACAAATAATATACTTCACAGTACAGAAGAGAGAAAATAAAGACAGTTTTCTCACTGAAGAGTTCATAATACGAAGAAAGAAAAGACATAGCATGCCTCATAAACCAAATGGTCTTTCCTTACATATAGGAAAAAAAGAGTAGGAAGTTTTTTCTGAGAGGGTGTTTGATTTCCTGGGGGCAGAAAAAAAGTAGAAAGGCAGCTGAACTGAATCTGGGCTCCACCTGAGCCCTGTAGGCAATAATCTGAATTCCTGTGACAGAACAAGGAAAACAGGAGCCAGAGGAGAGGTGCAATTGCTGCTGGAAGAAATACCCCAAATGAATGAAGCAATGGAATTGGGGAAAGGAGACAAGAAGAGCCTAAAAAGTGGGCAAAAGGATAAACTTAAATTTTTGGCTGGTATTCAACAGCTGTCCACATATGCCAAGCTGGCTGTTTGGGGAGCACTACTAATGGTGATACAGAGGAAGAGCTAGTGGCATCTCAGCACTGATGGTGGTGGGAGGTCCAGCACAGCAAACAGGACAAGGAGCCTCCAGCAGACTTGGGAGAGAACTGGGAATGGCTCAGACCCCCACTCCTCTCCTGCATCTTCCCCAGGAGTGGCTCAGTGCGAGGGTCTTGTTAAGGACGAATGGCTGCCTTCACAGAGGCGGATGAGTGAGATGACAAACCACACATATCCCAGCACCTGCAAATCTGAGAAGCTGACCCTGATCCTCACAGCTACCAAAGCCACCTGCCACCAAGGTTAAACTGGCATTCAGAGCTAATTAGCCCTTCCTGCCCCTACAGGCCAAAAAATGGAGCAAGAAGGGAGCCAGAAATGGATGTCTTTCCTCCGCAGCAGCACCAGAGTGCACAAAGCATCTCCTCCCTGTCTCTAATACTAGCAGCTGTTACTGTTTTTTCCTGCCCAGAAAACTACAGTTAAAACCCACACATCTGGCAAATGATGATGTTTTTCCTAACAGCATCCACACAAGGGTGTGTGCTCACTTTGAGGAGCTACTGTCAGACACATCTCAGCAACGTTTCATCACAATACTGGACATGAATACATAGTCCCAAAATGAAATGAACCATTACATGCACTCTGCACAGAGAAGACTGTAAACTCTAAACACATGTCATTTATTTTTATACCCTCCCCTCTGTCTTGAATATTTAGCAAAGAACTGCTAAAATCCTGCCTTAAGTTCTCAGAATTTAATAAAACTAGATAAAATGCTTGAATTCTCTCCAGCAGTAGATATATAAAAAAAGGTATTCAGCAGGGCTGATTTTTACTGGATCACATCTCCAGTGCAGTGTCACAAGAATGAAGCAGACAGGTTCTAATTCAAAAGGCAATTTTAAAACCTGCCCTGTTTTTCTGGAAAATCACTCTGCTCCCAGAGCTGCCAAAGGCAGTCTAGCAACAAACAGACCTAGAGAGGGAGAAGTAAACAACAGAGAGGTTTGTGTCTTGGGAGCAGGAAACAGAATTCACCAATTGCAACAAAACTGATCAATCAGAGAATTTTTTGAAAAAAAATACACCAGGGTAGTATTTCCTTCTTCTCTTTCCCTAATTTCAACATAAATGAAAGTGGAAATGTTACAGCATGTAAGACATGTAACAGGATAAATTAAGAAATTCTGAATAAACGAAAGGTGAAACCAGAATTATCTCCCTTTCTGTTTGTATTGCTTTTCAGCTGTACTTGCCATGAATCCCATTAAACAGGAAACATTATAAAGCATTTTGTTAGTTCACCTTCACTAAAAGTTCAGGAAACAAAAAAATTATGTCTGTGAGTTGAGGAGAAGACCTAAACAATATTCATTAGAAATTAAAGCCTTGTTATTGTTCTTATGGCATAAGACTGGTTAGAGGACATGCAGGCTACAAATAAAGAAAGGAATTAGTCAGGTTAACGCATATAGGGGAAAAGACCAGCTATCATCATAAATACAATTTTTTCCATGTTATAAAGGTATTTGAGGAGTCTCTTGTTCGTATCTCTCTGATTGCCTACATGAGGGAAAAGTTGGCCATAGGTGCAGCATCAATCACTGATATTCACAGGGACTTAAGTAAAAAATTAGAGTCCTGTTTATTCCCAGCCAGTTTCTGAATGGTTTGTGTGGAGAGCAGATCACCATGAAGGGCTTGGGTGGCAATTTCAGATTTTGGGGGAATAATGACAATCCCTGCTTGACTGATCTCTGGGTATTTGAAGAGCAAGCTCCTAGATACCAACTGTTTCTTAGGCTCTCCAGCCACTCTATCCTCCAAATTGGTTATAAGGTCTTTCTGGCAGCTGAATCACTGGTGCAGAGCTTTTCTGGAATCCCCAAGCATCTACAGGGAGACATGAAAACAAAACAACCACCCTGTTCACACGTCTTCACAAAGGCAGTGTCATACATAAAAATCATTAAATTGGCTATCGCATGTTAAGTTGTCCTGAGACCAAATTAAGAAGTTATCAAAGTTAATTTAATTAAGTGTTAATTGTTAGATGTTCCCCAGATTTAGAAGGTTTATTCTCTGTTAATTCCCCAATGTTTCTGTGTGTTCCCCAGTTCAAAATGACCCTTTAAAGTTGTGTAAAACTCATTTATCTCCTGTTCAAGTTAAATCCCTCACAGAGAAAGCAGACCCTCAAAAGTGGCTCCTGGGCTACAGTTAGCACCCGGCCACCTGCCACTTGCCACTGAGCTCCATGGCAACGCTGAATTTTAATGAGGACTTTTCTCGCCTTTGAATCCAGTGACATCACCCAAAGACTGTTCCCTAGACAGCGGCGAGCCATTGGCTGGAGAACTCTTACCTCATTTTGGACTCTACCAATCACCCCGTGCCATGGGGACTGGACAGTGGGCGGTCAGGGGAGGAGCCCAGAGGTTATAAAAGATCGTGCACGAGCTAAAAAACAGCCTTTTTGCTTTGGAATAGCAACTGCTGAAAGCACAGCGATGTGGTCCTCGGGCCAGTCTCTATATTATATAGAGACTTACTTAAAAGATTTTTTTTGCTTTAGGTTAGCTAAAGCAAGCCCAGTGCTGCAGAGCTCTGCCTTGGGCTGAAAGCCAATTAGGCTACAAGCGTCTCTTATCGCTGTGATCCTGGGTTTTGGAATTTTTTTTTCTCTCAACTGTTTTCTAAATTAATTTTCTTTTAATAAATTGATTTTAATTTTAATTAAAATCAAGAGTTGCCGTTATTTATGACAGGCAGCACAGCAGAAGTAGACCCAAAGGTGAGGTTTCACCCTTGTGTCCCCACTCTCAGCTGCTCTGTGCTGCTCTGCAAAGCTGTAATCACTCTTCTGCAATGCAAAGAAGGGCTCCCTTCTTGATCTTATCAGTGCACTCACTTCTGAGCTGTACAGGCATTTGGAAGCAAGACGGTAAAAGAGCAGCTCATCCAAAGATTATTTCATTACCCTGCCCATCGATTGTTGCCTGCTCATCTCATAAAGTAATGGCCTTTTTTTGGGGGGGGGTGTGGAGGGGGGGGCCGGGTAGAATAGCCTGTTATGAATCACCTAAACAACTCACTTTCTTTCAGACTAAAAAGCACTTTAAAGCTCCTATACTTTTCAAAATGTTTGTTGCAAAAATTAAGAGTGGCACTTGTGAAGTGCGTACCTATATATCTCTTGGTTCAGAAAAGTACTGGAAAATGCCTCTTCAAGGACATGGTCCTAATTAGCCTTTTAACTGATCTGCTTTTTATCCACTTTCTTACACCAGTGCTGCTGTGGCCTGAGTCAGTGGAGATTTTCTTGCTGGTACCCTTAGCTGTCATCATGCCTCCAGCCTTGATTGCATCTAAAACCAGTGAGCAATAAGCAGGGTAGCAGTCTGAGAGAGCTGTCAGTTGGATAAAGTTTCTGAAATTAACTTACAATCAGAAAAACATCTTCTCAGCAGTGAGAAACACCTCAGTTTTCTTTCCTTTTTGAGATTTTCTCAGAGAGATTCCCCTGGTTTAAAAGACAGGTGTCTGCCAAGGAAGGTAGGAACCTCCCTGGAATGGAAAATATGACTCTCTCCCTCCAAATTATTATAACCTTGAAAAATTACAGAGGTTTCAGGAAAAGATACGGGAAAAGAAATAACAGGTCTTTACTAGGAGATAGATATATAGACATATACATATATCTATTAAAAAAAAAAAAAAGTATATAAATGGACAAACAACCACAACCAGAGCAACAACAAAATCGCCCCCCCAGAAACCCAGTACCAGCCTTTTCTTGCCCGTCAAGCCATTTCCCCTTTGGTGTAGTTATGACCACAACCGGCAGGGGGCGCTGTGGGCTCGTGTCGAGGCAGAGCGGCTGCAGTGACTCCCCCGCGACGTCAGGGGGCACTGTTGGCTCCCAGCGAAGCAGAGGGGCTGCGATGATTCCCCCGCGGCCTCAGGGGCACGCCGATGTGGGCTTGGGAACCTCCTGACAGGGTGGTGGGAGCTCAGGTGAAGGGGAGGATGGGAGACTGCTCCTTTGCACAGCTCACAGGCAGCAGGTCGCGATGTCGGGCTACCGCTCAGAAAAGTGGCCCAGCGAGGGCAGCCCCAGTCCTAGTGACATCCCACACATTGGCTCTGGACCCCCAAACAGCCAGGAAGCAGGGAAAGGCAAGCAGGCTTGCAGTGTAGAAACCACGGCTAATTGAAGTCTCGGAGCGTAAGACACAGGGGCAGCCGCAGGGGCAGTGGCCTAGCAGAAGGCGGTTCCAGTTTTGGTCCCAGGTTTTGGAACTATATGTGCTGGCTCTGAGCTCCCGAGCGGCACGGAAGCAGGGAAGCAAGCCGGCAGGGCATGGTCGCAGTGCCAAATGAAAAAATCCAACCAACCAACCAAACCACAGTAAAACCTAAACCACCAACTACAGGGCAATAGGATCTCAGGTCAGATTCAGTCACGTGGCTACTGCCTCCATCCCCCACCGGAAGGAACGCCCAGCCCCGGCCCCAACCCCCGCAGGATCCTGGGCCCAGCCTTTACCCATTGTGATATTCTGCGAGCTGTGGGAGGGGAAAGGGTGGGTGGAGGGGTGCGGGGGGCCACAACAGTGACAATTCCGGCATAAAATGACAATGGAATAACCCCATCACCATAAGCCCCCCCCCCCGACACAGATGAAAAGAGAAAGGCTATTTCTTTAAGAAAATAGTAATTTTTAATGGGCAGCCTTCCCTTCGGATATGCAAACAAAAGTAGACTATTACAAAACAAGTATTTCTCTAATTGGGTTATCAAGGTACCTCTCACATTTTGAAAATATTCAAATCACTGTTCCACTGTTGAGAAAAATAATTACTTGTTTCCCCAATTAGATTGCTCTGCGAATACATGCTAATCACAAATCTTACAGATGACAAAAAATGCCCAGTTTTGTTAAAAAAGAAACTACTTGTGTCATAAGAAACCAGTCGAGCTTGAGGCTGCAGACACAGAGCATCTGCTGCGTGCACTTATAAAGTTAATAAGGTGCACAGAAATGCTCACACAGACCATTATAATCCAAAAAGACTGCTACCAACTTCTCAGCACAAAACAGATCAGATCATTATGCAAATAAATCCTAGGGTCAATTTATGGCTGCTTGCAGTTGGTGAGGGACCAGTTGCCTCTTGAATTAGTACAAGAGGCATTGGCACTGATTTTAAGCAACATGATGAGTCTGATCTTCAGTCCTCTGGAGTGGCAGTGAAAAAAAAGCCAAAATGTCAGGATCCTACAAATTAAATATATGACACAGACTACATGGAGGTACAGGGAAGGAATGCCTCAGAAGAGCCTGTCTGTCCCACTCTCGTCTGGCCTTGCCACTAGTGACCCTTGAAGCAAAGCAGACATGCAAAGCAGACATGCAAAGCTGAACTTTGAGGTGCCATCACATCAGGAAACACTCCTAATGCCATGGCCTTTTGTCATAAACGAATCAGCCAATTTAATAATTAAAGAGAATTTATTAAATAATCAAAGTATAAATTTTGATAAAGCCACAAGCAAAGCAGTACCGAGCCAGGCGATCGGTACCGGGTAAACTGGATTCGGGCTATGTCCGCTCCGAACCCCTCTAGTTCACAAACTGCTGTTCCATTTTTTTTTATTCATTTTTGGGTTCTGTTAATCTTATCTTTCCGCTTACTGCTGTGTTTGAAAGTTCCTGGAACAAGCAGATGAATATATTTTCTTTATGATTTTGAATAAGCTTCTTTGGCGACGAATATTATCTTATCATATATGCATATTGAGTGCATATCGCTGGAGTCTTTGCCAGATGAAAAATCCTTCGGAATACACTTCTTTGGAGTCGAATATTATCTTATCATATATGCATATTGAAGGCATATCGCTGGAGCTTTTGCTAGACGAAAAATTCCCTTGAAGTACACTCTTTTGGAGACAGCTTCATGTCTTTGGTATTTGTATTTTTCTCTTGGCTTTGGTAAAAATGCTATAGTCTTAATTTTTAGCACGAATTACTTTGCAACACATATTACACTTTGCTTTCCAAATGTCACTGAAACTGTGGGAAAAACAGAAACTCTCCAACACCATCTTTAAAGTGTTAGAGAATCAGGCATTACTTTATTCTAGACAGGATGTTATCCTGTACAGAATGTGCAGTGGGAATCATTCCATCCACACATGCCCAGTTGTGAGAAATAAAAAAAAAAAAAGGTAGAAAGGCTCTTAAGTGTGAGAAATAAAAGCAAATTTCAGAAATAAAGCAGGAGAGTTTAGGAATTAGCTTTGGCTGCGAAAACTTGAAGAAGATAAAATTATACAACAAGCAAGGACATTAAAACAATGGTTAGAGTTTCTAGGTTTGGCTGAGATAGTTTTTAGAGTTGCAAAAAATATGCTTAGCAAAATAGATAAGGTTAAGCTTAATAATGGAATATTGTGCATTGTTATATAAGGTATAAACAAGCAAGTATTGTGTATAACAGATGTACGTGCGCTATTGAAGACTGGTTAAGACAGTTGTCTGTAACTTTTAAAAAGTACGCTATTGGCTGAAAGCTTTTAAGAATGCTCTGTAACCAAGAAGTCTTTGGATGCCTGTGACAACGTGAGCTTCTATCATCGCCTGTGTCTCAGCTCTGTATGTGAGACTGATAAAATAATAAAAAGGCTCCTGGAGTGTCTGTCCTGGCTCCCTGTCCCGTTTGGATTCACCAACACCCAGCTGTGCAGTGGAAATCATTTCATCAAACATAGCCAACATGTGCAGAAGAAATCACATATATTTCTTTACCAGATTATTCACATATTTATACATAAAAAAACTAAAGAAATTTTTGTTCAGTGGTACTGTATTACACAATTCTTAGTATTTGGTCTCCTCTTGGTTATTGATCCCTTCCCCTTCTATGCTAATTTGGTCCTCATTCTTTGGTTCTCTTATAAACCTCTTCCCAGACCAGGTGTCTCTGACTGCACCAGGGAGTAATGTTTCTTAATGTCTGTTTACCTCCTCTGTATCTTCTGGCTACTCCCAATCTGTAAATGTTAACCTCTCAGACTCTAGGCATCTTCTTTTTGTTGATTGAAGCCCATCAGGCCTCACCCAGTGAAACTCAAACCCTCAGTGAACAGAGTCTTTTAAAAACAAACTTTAATTCCATCCCCCTTGGCAAAGGTGAACAAACCCATTATTAAAGTTACTTTAAAAATTTAAAAGTTGTATCATTTTGAACACAAACATGAAAAATGTCCCTTGTCATTCATTGCAGAATTACCCAGTATCCACCTGTACTGATTCTGCCTGAAAACCAAGTATTTTTCATTGAGCAAAATTTTGGGTTTCAGGTTACTGCTGGAAACAGTCTGACTTCTTGAAGCACATGAAATAACTGCATGCTGGAATCAATGAGAGTCTAGTACGTGACAAAAAGAAACTAGTTATCGTTTACTCTGAATTCATTGCATCAGCCTTTAGGGAAGATTTCCTAAACACTCAAGGCAAATTATCCAACTCTGGCTGTACAGAATTGCTCTGGGGTCACTGCCTGATCCCTCAGACATGGTATTATTTTATGACTCCCTAACAAAAATACAGAAGGTGGTTGTTACTACGCAGTCAACTGTGTGGTTTAAACAGGGTGCATTAGGGAGAGATGGATCCCCAGTGACAGCTGGAAAAAAAAAGAAACCAAGTACCCTGTGATGAGATGCATTTCGGGGTTAATTCCCCTTTTCTCCATGATGCCACACATTCCCTCTGATGCCTGGCAGGCTGAGTAAAGGAATCAGGAAGGATCTGCCAGGAATATACCCATTCTTATTTGTGGAGAGGAAATAGGATTGAGGGAGATAATGGAGAAAAGCAGCCTTTAAGTCTCCTTGTAGCTCTTGGGCACAGGGTATAGCTCTTGCCCTCTTGCACTCCTTGGCCGTGGCCACCACTGGTTCCAGCTCCCTGGAGAAGGATGTGGCCCGGTGGTGCTGGTGATTGCAGATGTCCATGCTCCTCTCACTGACTGCTGATCCCAGCTGCCACTGCTGTATCACGTTGGCCTTTGGAGCAGGGGAGGGGAAAACTTCATATCACTTGTTACCTGCATTTCCCTTATCTTCCAGCTCCTGCTTTACATTACAACAGACTGAGCCCAAGTAACATGTTTCCAGTTGTCTTGAGGTGTCTGGACCAATTTGTCCTTTTGACATCACTTCTTTTTATCATATCCCCTCCACCTCATTCTTGTGCTCTTCACTTTCAGACCACACAATTTCTGGTTTGACCCTCTCTTTATTCCCTGAAACTCAACCTTCTTATAGCTTAGAGCTGGACTTTCTGGTTTTGTTTGCAACCTTCCATGTGTATTTTTGCTGTAGTTACTTCAGTCAGCTTTGCTGTTTCCACATCCACTGTAATACTGGAACTTGCTAAGCCTGACCTACAAACTGTAACCCCGTTTTCTGAATTCTGTTCTTTTTATGACTTTCAGGATTACTTATCAGTTTTTAGGTACAAACAATTTAATGTAAAAAATTACTTCTTCCTGTAAAGTAATTGATATAAAAGTATGGCTACCATCCTCAGAAAGAACACAGTTTATTAGCATTGATAGTGTTTTAGAGTAAGTCTCACAAGTCATTAGGAATCAGATGCTGATGTACTATTTTCCTTCCGGTATCTCAAGCAATTTATTTAATGGATTCACTGAAAGTTCCAAAACTAATAGGATTGAACGGAACTGCCCAACTTCATTATCCTCCTATCACTGCAAAGCCTTTTTTCCCCCCTACTCTGTCTGAAAACCAGAAAAATGGAAAACTTAAGACAAATTTTCCATAATGTGCATACAAAAATCACAGAATAGGTATTAGTGGGAGTATCATTGGCATTTTCTGTGACTTATCTCCCATATTCCTGGCACTATTAAGAGGTTTTACAAAACAAAACAAAACAAAAAAAACCAACACAAAAACAAACAAGCAAAAAATTTTCCCCTTAGCTTTGTATATAGATGAGCTTGTAATACTTACTAAGGATTAGCGGCTGAAATGTTCTTCTTCATGTACCTAAAGGTGCAGTTCTGAGAGTGGATTTCAGACTTGCAATGGCAAAATGAAAAGCGAAACCAAAGCCTGTAAGAAAACAAAGTCCCACTATACACCACAGCCAGATACTCTCTCACAGGGCATTGTTTTTCAGTATAGTCTATTAGTTTAGAAAAAGATTTCCCAGTCATTCCCTGATCTTGAAGCATCCCTACAGTATCAAAACATTGACCTGTTAAATGATTTTTAATATATATATTTATATATTTATTTTGTATGCTGATTTTCAAATATAATCGACAGTTTATGTTTTTTTCCCTTAAATGCCTTCCTTTAGTTCAGAACCCAGTGCTTTCAGCAAAATTATGGTTGGAGGCTGTGTGTTCACCAAAAGGAATTTTGAAATAAGTGATTGTTATATTGCTTCCTGCAGTCATTTAGTGCTGGTCTTCACTGGGGCCATTTCCTGTTTCAGTAAAATGTTATTTTCTAAATGGCATCTTGAGGCATGTTTATAACAACTCCCCTAGATGCATCTTTTCATTTTAAATGGCTTACAAATGTTGAAAACCTGACACAAAAAAAAAAAATCAAAAGAAATAACTCTAAATTATTACTGCAATTGTGCAAAAAAAGCTAGTTGCCCACAGCTATGTTTGATTCTCTATTTTTGTCCAGTTTGTTACAAGGTTATGTCAGATAAGGTAAATTAATCTAGCTCCAGCATGACAAATGCGTGCTGAACACACAGATTTCATATGCACTGTCTCAGTTCACTCCCTTGGCAGAGTATGCTAAGTTTTACCCTCTGTAAAGGCCAAAGGCCATGCACCCACCACAGCCACTCTCTCACTCCTCTCCACAACTGGAGAGGGGAGAGAAAATTTAATGAAGGGTTCATGGGTTATGCTACAAACCAGGAGAGATCACTCATCAAATACCATCATGGGCAAAATAGGCTTTAATTAAGAGTTATGAATTAAATTTATTGCTAACAAAATCAGAGCAGAATAATGCGAAGTAAAATAATGCCTTAGAAACACCATCCCCCCACCCCTCCCTCCTTCCCAGCTCTACCTCCTACTCCAGCAGTGCAAAAAGACAAGAGAATGTGGGTTATGGTCAGTTCATCACCTGTTGTACCTCTTGCTGCTCAGGGAGAGGAGTTGCTCCCTTGCTCCACCCTGGGTTCCCTCCCATGGGAGACATCTCTGTGAATGTCTCCAATGTGAGTCCATCCCATGGGAAACAGTCCTCCCCAAATTGCTGCAGCATGGGTCACTCTTTCACAGGGTGCAGTCCTCCAAGGACAGGCTGCTCCAGCATGAGCTCCTCTCTCCACGGCCCTCTCACAAGGTCACAGCCACCTCTCAGGCATCCACCTGCTCTGGTGCAGATCCCCTCAATAGGCTGCAGGTGGATTTTTGCAACCCCATGGATCTGTTTGGCAGGGGGGCTGCTGCTTCACCATGGTCTTCACCATGGGCTGCAGAGGAATCTCAGCTCTGGGGCCTGGAGCACCTCCTACCCCTTCTTCTCCACTGACCTTGGTGTCTGCAGAATTGTTCCTTTCACCTATTCTCACCCTGCTCTGGCCACAACTACAACAGTACAATAACTTTTTTCTTTCTTCTTAAATGTGTTATCACAGAGGCATTACCACCATTTCTAATCAGCCCAGGCTTGGCCAGTGGCACATGGCGCTGCCAGGGATTGGCTCTGCCAGACATGTAGGAAGCTTCTAGCAGCTCCTTACAGAAGCCATCCCTGTAGCCCCCTGGCTACCAAAACCAGGCTATTCAAACCCAGTACACCCTCTAAGGGATAAAATAAGGAAACAGATCAGTGAGTATGTTCATCGCTGGTGGTACTCCCAAGTTCCTAGAAGACATCATCCACGTGAACATTGCAGAGAGCTGTGTCCCCACGTGATGCTTGGAGTTATCACAATGTGGCTCACCCTGCCTGGGCCAGCTCTGCAGCAGGAAAAAGAGGCAGCTTATAGTCCTGCTTCTTGTTTAAATAGTGCATAAATACAGTCTACGGATCACTTTATAAGCCATAAGGCTGTTTTCTGTTAGAGTTGCCTAAGGCAATGGTAATATGGAACAGTTTTATGAACACCATCAGCAATTCCGGCACAGTCCTTAAAACAAAAGAATTGAGAAAAGGGGAAAAAAGATAAGAAATAAAGCACAATATATACAAAACCTACCACTGCCTTTACGTTTCTTGTTCTCCACCATAAAGCAAAGCGTGTGCTGAGGTTTAGCTGGTGTTTTTCTGTAAAAACAAAAGAAATAATATCCTTTTGCACAAAAAAATAATTTTTACACATCAATATGAGGCATCTTTCGTATCTTACAGCTGTTTTCCTACACTCTATAGAAGAGCCGGTGCCCTTTCTGTTAGCCTTTAGCCTAAAATGGTCCATGAATGCCAGGAGATGTTATTTTTAATGTTTTTCTTGTTCAAGGTATCTAATATATGTTCCTGTATGCGTCTGGTGGCTGCACTGACACCCATCCCCAGTGGTATTTTACAGCACAAGACCAAGCTGTATTTTGGTCTCCCTGGGCCCAAAGCACAGTGATACAGTGTTGGAGGTCTGTGTAAGGCAGGAAGAGGTAAAGCTGGGGCAGCCACATCCTGCTGTCCCTTGGGTGTCCTTCCAACCATCCCCAGTCCTCATTAAAAGCAAAACTGTTCAGCATTCCATCCACTAGAGCAACCACTGGTTTTCACTGTTCCCTTTGCCTTGCTCTCTCCAACAGGCATAAAACAGTACCATTTCAGGCCACTGAGAGGTTTTATGTTCCTCCCCTGCAGAGGCCACCGCCTGATGCACTTGAAATGAGCAACTCACCCACACCAGCAGATCCTACTCCCTTTCTCTTGATTTATCAGCTGCATCTTGAGCAGAGGTCAATCAAATCAAAAAGTGGGTCATAGTCCCTTTGGCTGCAAATATGTAGTCTTTCCTACATAAGCATAAGCACCTAGATGTCTATATCTTGATCAGATATATAAGTCAGGGAGATTTCCTTAAAAGTTTTTGCATAGTCCCACAGTACCCCCTTGAGTATCCCATAACGTTCCTAGTAATCTCTAGTAATCTTCTTTCCCTCTTATCAGCTGCAATGTCCAGGATGAACCTCTTTGAGGTAGTCTGCAGTTTCAGTGGTCCATCAACTAGTGGCTGAAGAGTTTTAGTTTTGGATACTGTGCCCTTTATCCCTAGTCTGCTCAGGTGATAATTGTTGTGCTTGTTTATTAATATGCCTATTGATTATTCCCTTTGAACTTGTAATGTCCAGCACCATATAGCCTAAATGGAGCAGGTAAACTCACATCTTTCCACATAATACCCTTGAAAAAGGGAGGGGAAAAAGCATTTCTGAGCAGCTAGTAGGAAAAGCAGCTCTTCAAAGGTCAGAGGGATTTGTAGTGCTAAACATGCATCTCCAACAGACCTCTTCTGCTTTTCAGTTTCTCAGTTTCTCAGTTGCAGGATAACAAGCACTGGAGTCCACTTGGTCCTAGTGGTAAACAGCCCTTGAATCTACCAGATTTTGTTTTCTTTTTATCAATTTTAGTCTGCCACTACATTGCCCTCAAGGCTTTAGGCAGAAGCTACTTGACCTTATTTTTCTGTTCCCTTCCTGTTGAGAAAATACTACTTGTAGCTTTCAGTGAAAAGAAAATTATACCTGTATTTAAGCTTTCCCTTTTTTGGCAGCATCTCTGATATGTCAAGTGTCTCTCTTCTGACATCTCTGGCATCAGAGAACTCACTGTCATTTTCAGGTATTATCACTTTGGTGAGGCTTTGCTGCCTCAGGTGAAATGAAGGTAAGGATTTTTTTTTTTGGAGCTGTGTTTTCCAACCATGCTCACACCCCCACAGTCCATGACATGAAGAAAGAGAAACAAAAGCTGCTATGGAGGTTGGACCTGGAGTTTGTCTTTGGGGGCATACATGAAGCCCTCCTCAGGTAGCTCTTCTACAAAAAAAACTCTTTCACAGTCTTTCCACAAAAAACATTCATTTGTTTCTTCTTCACCTGTTTCTATGACTAATATAACAAAGCCTTTCCTTTCCAGGCACAAACCCCTAATCACAACAAATTAAAATGACTGGAAACAAGTAATAACAGCACCAACACTAAAAAGCCCTTCGCCCCATAAAGTAGGAATTGCAAGCCAATAAACACCTAATTTAATCCTTCCTTTTCTCATATAAATATCAGTGGGGACTTCATATGAAGGTTTCTTTCCTAAGTCAGAAGTTCCCCCCGCCGCTATTTTCTTTCAGCCAAAATAAAAGAGGACACTGATTGCATCAAACATACTAACTTGGTGTAGTAAAATGAGACCATTGTCAGTGGTTAAGTAGACACAAATGAGATCACCTATGTTTATTTTTAGGAGTAAAAATCAATGGATTTGCTTCTATATTCTTTCAGAAGAAAGCTCTTTGCTACATGCTCTAAGGTTTGACAAAGACATATCTTGGTCCTCACAGACTAGTCTAGTTCAGATCCCCACCAGCATCAGGGATCAGACATCAGAGGGGTTTCATTTTTCCTCCCATGCCTATTTGCTGAAAAGAGAACATTGCAATTAGAAAAGCCACATCAAGCAAAGTTGTATAAAGCAGAAAAGTGTTACCATGACTCCAAACTTCATTACCAAGGCCACTAGATGTAGGTTTCTCAGAAATGCTATTTGTCCATGATATTTTCATGCCTATCTTGATTCATTCCAAGTACATGTTCCTTTAGCAACTGAGTCTTAATTTCTGTTTCCTGATGATTGGTATAATCTAAAAAGGCATATGACCACAGCAGCTTTGATTTTTCTCCTGTGATGATGCATCCTCTTATTGCTGCTTTTAAAATTATTATTTTTTTATTTCATTTATTTAAACTCTATTTACATAGAAGTGTAATTTCATCACACATGTTCCAGGTTAATTAGGTTTGCTGGATGTTTCTTAGCTTCACTGTTGTGCCTTCCATTTCCCCTTAATGATGAGTCCACTGAGTTGTTCTGCGGTGATTAATCTCCTCAGTGTTCTCATTCTGAATGTGCATTTTGTACGTGCTTTCCTAGGCGTATTTAGGACAAAATTCACAATACTTGTGAGAAGTTACAGGAACAGACTAAAAAAAGTGCAAACAAAGATCCTACATTTAGTTTTCAATAATCAGCTACCCAAATATGAGATGAGGCACAATTAGGTGGCTGGCAGTTCTGCAGGAAAGGATTGATGATAATAACAGAGAGTCAGCAACATCCTCTGGTTTGTTAGGAAGACAAACAAGATGTTAGGAAGAAACATCAGATGGGGGCATGATGCATGAGTGTCAAGTGTTCAGAGCAGCAAGGGGGAACCAATAGCAATTTCCATACATGAAAATGTTTTCTGTGTAGAAAAGGAATACATGTTCTCTGTGCCTTCTTTAGGGAAGATACCCATAACAGGGGGAGGACATTCAAGCACTCACATGAAATGCAAGCAGCATATTGCCTGGCCTAACGTGCATCTCATATGTAATGGACATCTGTATTTTGATGAATGAACATCCAGATGGATGTGCCATTACATTAGGACATAGTCCACATGACTGTTTGGTCTTTAGTTTCTTTATTTTCTAGACAATACATGGAATTAACAGAACATTCTGCTTTCTTTTGATGCAGAAAGTGGGACTTGAAATGCAATAATCAGTTCCACTGCATCCTTTCAGTCAAGTAAAATTGAAAGATGAATTAAGGAACAGATTATCTGGAAAAACACACACATATCTCACTGACATTAGAAAGAGAAACAAAAAGTCAAGATTCTAGAAAGGAAGAACACCAGAAGTGGGCAGGAGCTAGTTAATATATGTACTGGATTTGCATGGCCAGGTTTTGGTAGCTGGGGGGGCTACAGGGATGGCTTCTGTGAGAAGCTGCTGGAAGCTTCTCCCATGTCTGGCAGAGCCAATGCCAGCTGCCTCCAAGACAGACATGCTCCTGGCAAAGGCTGAACCCACCAGGAATTATAGTAATGCCTCTGTGATAACATATTTAAGAAGGATAAAAAGAGTTATTGCACAGATGCAATTGTGGCAAGAGAAGAGTGAGGTGAGAACATATGAGAGGATGTCTTGGTTTGAAAGACAGATGTCTGCCAAGGAAGGCAGGAACCTCCCTTGGAATGGAAAATATGACCCCCTTCCCTCCAAATTATTATTATTATAACTTTGAAATTAAGGGGCTTTCAGGCAAAGATATGGGAAAAGGAATAACAGTTCTTTACTAGCATATATATATAACACAAGGCAAACAAACAACCACAATGGCAGCAACAACAAACAGAAACCCCATAACAGCCTCAGTTGGCCGCAGGCACTTTCCCCTTGGGTGCAGTTCCGCTCACAGCCGGCAGGGGCGCTGGTGGCTCCCGGCTGGGCCGGGCGGGTGCGATGCTTCCCCCGCGCCTGCAGGGGGCGCTGTAGCGCCAGCTCGGCCGCCTCTCTCCATGAGGTAATGGCGGGTGAGATGGCGGAAGAGATAGAAAAGGGGCTTCCTGTACAAACCCCCAGGGGCAGCTGGTCCCGGTGCTCCTCTGGAGGGCAGAATGGGCTGTAGCAGGAACCTCGGAGCAGTGGCTGGAATGGCAGAGGTGGCACACCCCGAGTGACAAACAAAATGTAGCAGAAACTCTGCAGCCCTAGCAGGAGCCACTGGGTGTCCTGGCAGGCACGGGGTGTTGGGTTAAAGTGTAGCGAAAAAGCCTGAGGCAGTGGCAGAAAACAGTGGGGCTGTGCAGCAGCAGCTGGGTTTCTGCAAGCAGCTGCTGCACGCAGCTGGGAGACGCGCCTTCTGGGAAGTGGGAAGAGTTCGGGATCCCGGGTTTTTCCCCTGAGGCACCCAAGGATATGGTGAGGGTCCTTTCCAGTACGATTGGGTGTTAATAATGTCCCAGGTCAATGGCTACTCTTATGAGCAGAGGCTCACGCACAGTAAGGAAGAAGCAGTAAAGGGGCTGGAGTCCGCGGTGGCAGTGAATTTTCCCTGCAGTAGCAGCAACTCAACCGTGCCCTCCAATCCAGGAGGATTGTGAGTGTGAGTGAGAGAGGGAGAGGAGCTGAGCCCAGCCCCTCACCCCTCAGCCAAAATCTCGCTGTTTCTCTGCCCTTCCCAAGGGAAAATTTTCCCCAGCTAAGAGAGTAGCCATCTGCACCCTTCCTGTCACCCAGGCTACTTTTGTCTCTTAAGTATTGGTTATTATCATCTCTTAGGCAACAAATGGGACAAAATTCCCTGACAGAAAGAAGGGAAAAAAAAAAAAAAGAAAAAAATCCTAAGTTCCAGCAGAGGAATAGCTCTGCAGACACCCAGGTCAGTGGAGAAGGAGGGGCAGGAGGTGCACCAGGCGCCAGCTGAGATTCCACTGAAGCCTGTGGTGCAGACCATGGTGAGGCAGCTGTGTCCCTGCAGCTCATGGATATCCATGGGGATGCAGAGATCCACCCACAGCCTGTGGAGGAGCCCACACTGGAGCAGGTGGATGCCTGAGAGGAAGTAAGCCTGTGCTGGAGAAGGCTTCTGGCATGGATCTGCAGACCTGTAGGAGAGCAGCCCATGCTGTAGCAAGTTTCCAAGTAGAAGTTGTGACCCCATGGGGGAAACACCCTGGAACAGGCTGTGCCTGAAGGGCACACACCAGAGAATTTAATGGAAAACTGTTGCCCATGGGATGGACTCATAATGGAGAAATTAATGGAAAACTGTCTCCTGAGGGAGGGACCCCATGCTGGAGCAGGGGAAGGACTCCTCTCCCTAAGCAGCGGGAGAAACCACAGTTGATGAACTGACCACAACCCCCATTCCCATCTGCCTGCACTGCTGGGGAAAGAGGTAGAGCTGGGAAGGAGGAAAGGTGGGGGAAGGTGTTTTTAAGATTGATTTTACTTCTCATCATCCTGCTCTGATTTTGTTATTAATAAATTCAGTTACTATCCCCAAGCTGTGTCTGTTTTGCCCATGACAGTATTCAATGAGTGACCTCTCTCTGCCCTTACCTTAGCTCATGAACCTTTAATTATATTTTATTTCTTCTATCCACTTGTGGAGAAGGGTGAGAGAGTAGCTTTGGTGGGTGCCTGGCATCCAGCCAAGGTCAACCCACTACAATCTTTTTGGTGCTATGACTCTTGATCCATGAGGATTTTAAGATAGGAATAACAACTGGGAGAGGTAACAGGCAAAACAACAGTACTGAACAATGTTAGAGAGTGGAATGATTGTGGGGAATTTTTATTGAATTGTGACCGGACGAGGGGTGGATTATGTGTAAATTATCCACTTCCATTCAGTGTTGTGATGGTCTTATTTTGACTTTTGTGGGGGTAATTTTTGTTTTGTTTTGGTTATCTGGGCTTCTTGATGTAAGTGAAGGTTGTGTGATAAATGTAGATTTTAATGATAATCCTTTACTATGTGATTCATAGAGGTGAGGAGTGGAATGGTGGAGAATGCTAGTCCTGTAGCTCCTCCACTACCAAAACCTGGCCACACAAACCAAATACAATAATTAAACCTCTGAAAAGAAAAATGAAAAAGGGTAGTTTAAATTGCTCAGTATATATTAAAAAAAAAAAAAAAATCATCTTCCTCCTTTCAATGAATATATTGAAAAAGAATTATGAATTGCTGGAGGAAAAATGTACAGGAATTCTTTCTGGAAATAACCTCACCTTCAAGACACTTTCAAACAGTTTCAGCAATAACAGAAAAGCAAATAGGAAGGGTACTGAAAGCTGTAAGTGATTTGACATTAACATGTAGTTAAGAAAATGCTGACTGGATCTAAAAAGGATGTTCCTCTAGAACTGATCTGGAACTGGTGATCTGCTCTGGGGCATCCTCCCTCACTTCCTCACTTCCTTCCTCCATGGCCTTCAGCTTTGGCCAATTTTCCCCTCAACACTCATAAAGTAATCCAAAATATTCTCCTGCTTGTTACTTCATCTTTTCTCCTAGCTGAGTTTAGTTATATTTCTTTTCATTTGCAGGTTTGCTTCTTACATCTATAAGATCTATTGACACTGATCATTGAAGTTGTGATTTATCAAGAAACCCAAATAACTGACATACAATTCACTTGAAATTCCATGTGTTCCGTAATGCCATTTAAAAATCAACTGCTTTCCCTGTCTCCAATCATCTTTATACAAAACCAGTGGGATCCTACAGTGTCTAGGCTAGAGCAACAGAATTGGGAAATGAATTCCAGTTTTAAGATGCAAAGCATCAGTAACTGCATCACACTGAAAAACATAAATGCCTTCTGGTACCTTAACAGAAGTCTCTGAAGGGCTGCAAGCAACAATTTCACTGATCAAACTGAGGAAACAATGCCAAGGAGATATTAGGGAATACTTGCGAATTTAGATATAAATGTGCAGTTTCAAATCTTGTCATTGAGGTACGAAAAACCAAGACTCTTGTTTCAAAATTCTGTGAGTTGACGTTAAGAATTCCATTCATCATTGTGCTTTAGAGGAGACACAACCACCAGAGACACCAGAAGAATATTTCAATCCCTGCCTTGCAAAACAACAAATTGCAAATTGCCCTGGGTTGCAGCTGAGTGCTCTGCACCTTCAATTTGATTAACAGTGTCACAAGCCAGGTAGCCAAGAGCCATTCATAATTGCATTGCAATTCTTTATACATTTAATTCTATACAGAGGAAAAGCTAAACTGGACAGTCAGCTTCTCAGACTGTCCCAGTAATACCGTGTTCTTTTCCATCAATAGATCGTGAACTGCTCAAGGACTCCATGACCTTTCAACTCAGCTATCTCAACAAAAAGTTGGGACTTTCCAACAAGAGAAAGCCTGTAAACTTCCAAGACTTTTCATTTTATACAAGGTAGGAAAAAAAATTATTTAAAAGCTCAGGAAAAATATTGGCTTCAAACAACTGAGATACTTGGTCAAATTTTAGCGCTCCAGACTGCAAATTTCCTCCCAAATTCTAATAATCTTCAACCAAATCAAGTAAATCCAACAAGAGTGTTATACTAGGAAATACTTAGCAGCTTTTATAGTATCATAGAATATCCTGTGTTGGACAGGACCCACAAGGATCATTGAGTCCAGGTCTTGGCCCTGCTTTAACACAGGGATCTTACCAGTCAAAATACAGTAAGTATATTCTGTAATAAATTATCAAGCTCTGTTTTTCCTTTCAGCGCCTTCCCTGTTGCATTTAAATGTTCACCATATTTGAGTTTTCTGTCTGGAATACAAAGACCAATAAATGACGAAAAGCTGACAAACCAGCCCCTGGCTCCTCTTTCTCTTCTGCCAAAGCGTTGCTAGGTACCTTTGACACCAACCTTTCCCGAAAAGCAGTCTCAAAAAGAATATATCAAAAACTGACAACAGCTAATTATTTCTTCTTAATAATTTCCCTGGGCATTTATACTATATCCTCTCTGCCTACTAACTTTATAGTTTGTCTGTCTCTCAACTGCCAGAGCCAGAGGCGGAGCACAAGGCCGAAGGTGTGTTGTGAGAAGCAGGTAACGAAGAGCAGTAGCTAAAGCCCCTTGGAGCAGCCTTGAATGACACGTGGCATAGCAGCATGAGAAGTCCTCATATTAAAACATATTTCTGTGCAGGTATCCACATAGCACACCTTCCCTACCTCCAGCTCTTACAGTGATACTGTGTTTTCAGGATCAGCCCACAAGTTCGGCGAGTCAGAGAGTGTTTAGAACCTACTGCCAATGCTTAGATTTCTAAATGCAGAGCTAAATAGAAAATATTACCAAGGCATTGAATTTGAACATTGAACTCCTAGTATACAGAACAGAAGCCAGCTGGAGCTGTCAGACATTCAACACTTCTGAAAATTTGGCTTGCTAATTACTGAGTCAGGAGCCTAACAGTAGATGTACATCTGCTGCTGACCATCCAAGCTGCTCCTTTACAGATTTCCACACCACCAGCCTCTGCATCTGCTCAACTGAAATGCCACACTCACAGCATGCAATTACTAAGCCCATTCCTGATGTCAAAAATTATTTATGCATTTAATTCAAAATGCTTTTGAGGTCTTTTTTTCCCCCCTTTTGTTTCATTAATTATTTGATGGGGACAAGAGTTGTGGGAAGCATTTGTTTTCACTGTTCTCTATCCTCCTTTGAAAAACCTGTCAAATTTCTGCTTCATATTTATTATGGCAATATTTGGATTACTATTTCGATAAACAGCCAGGGGGAGGTTTGCTTATTTGTAGTTAAGTGTTTCTGAAGGACAGGGGTTGAAACTACAGGTCAGTGCTGCTGCAACAGGAACTACAAACTAATATTTTCCAAAGCTCAGTATTTTAAATTACCTTGTATACAAACTGTCAAGAAATCAGTAGGAAGCCTCACACTGATTTTCTCCTTAGAGAGAGCGTGGTGGAGAGTGAACGAACATACAGAAGTCACACACTGCAGGGATGTGCACATACATAGTAAGAGACAGTATCTGGGCAAATGTGTGGTGACTGACCTCACACTGAAGCAAAGCTTAGGGGCAGCTGCTCAAAGGAAGACCTACGCAAGTCCCTAGGTCCAGCAGGCCTCATGCTCATCATGCCTTCCTGGAGGTAACCTGCAGGTGCAAAATAACACATTCCTACTATTGGATATGGGGCTACTTTCAGTCTTGAGGCCAGTGACATTCATTAATGTGTGTCATTGCTCTGACTCTCACCTCCCTAATACTGTGCATGGTTCACTGATGCATAAAAGCCAACACTGTGTGGTAGACAAAAGTTTTACACACAGCCTAATGTGTCCTGTGCTTGATATTCCTCTCCACACTATAAAATACTTTTACCTCAGCAGTGGCACTGGCAACCAAAAATATTCCTTAATTAGGTATTTCTGGGTTTGTGCTGGACCAGCACAACCTTATTCATGTTTCATCATGACTTCACTGATGCTTTCTGACTGGATTGGTGGTGTGTGGTTTAATGCTTCTGGACACGAGCCCCATTGCAGCAGCAAAGCAGAGCAGCTGGCAGAGGCAGTTCTCCAGTTGCACAGCTGGCTGGCACCAGCAGAGGGTCTGGCTCCTCACTTAACATACCTCACTTTGTATTAGGTGATTGCCAGAGATCATGATTTTTTCCTTCCCCGGACAGCACTGATCCTGTTACAGTTTGTGTGGCCTCTGTAGAGAGGTGGTGTTTGCATTAGTTTCTGCATGAACCGTTTGTAAGCACAGTCACATTTAGCTCTGCTTTTAGCTGAACACAATTTTCGTATCATTCATTAATGTTGCTACAGTACCATCTTCAACCATTCAGACATCTCTTGAATGCTGCCCACTACATACAGTGTGGCTGCAAGGTCATTTGTGAAGACAAGCAAAAAAAACCACAATTAATCCCTTTGTCTAAACCTTCCCTAACTGGTTTGGTTTTTTGGGTTTTTTTAAGGGTTTGGGGTTTTTTTGAGATTTGTTTCTTTCTAAATTCTGCAACAGATCCGTAATTGAGGGTCTCAGAGGGAAGGTCACCTTCCTTCTCCACCTTTCCTTGCTCTAGGTGCTAACTTTATTCTGGGGGTTTGCCTGCTGCTCTTGCTAGGACAGGAGCCACACAGCCTGTGCCTCACTGTCAACAAGGGAAAAGCAAATCTCTACTGGTAAATTCTCAGTTTCTCTAAAAACAATTTGGAGGGTGCTTTTACATTGCCTCTGTACCTAATTTTTGTTGACATAAGCAGACTACTTCATTTGAGTCTTTATACTGCTGTGAAAATGTAGCTCAGGAAACACTGAAGTTGTTTTAAAACCCAGCACTAAGAAGTGATGCCTTAGGTTCTAGCTTTTATATTTTTAAATCCTGTACTGCCTAGTGTGTAACTGAAGTTTCTTGTAGCTTGTTAGCTGCTGCTCTCTTATGCCAGATAGACATAACAAAGCCTCTCTGAGCTTGTTGTTCAAGGACACTTAGGCTGTCCTAGGCCAAAAGGTGTAAACCAGGGCCTCTAGAGAGATGGAGAAATTGGAGAAATTACATCATTGGCTAAAGTTTTAATTGGCGAATTTATGCTGATAGGCATAAATGAACAAACCTATAAAAGTGTGAAGAACGTGTGACTTGTCCATCTTGGGGTCCACCTTGGATGTAGCCTTTGGCTCCCCAGGGTGTACCTTTGAAGGCCTTTCAAATAAATATCTACCTTTATTCTCTTATTCCTGTCTAGTCTCTGTTTCTAGGTAGCCACCCAAGGCATCAGAAGTACGCTTGAAAGTCATTGTTGCAGCAATAGCTTCATCTTTAAATCAGCTCTGGGGCAGGGTGAGAGAAGGGAGAGCAGTGCAAATATGTGGTACTTAGATTCTCCCCCTCATCAGAATTGCATTCCCAATAAACCAGCCAAGACAAACACCTTCTCCTTAGTTTCCTTGAATTTAGCCATTGCCTGAGAATCTTGTAACAACAGAGCTGCAGTATGTTTAATGCACAGGGAATAACCACAGCATGTCAACCCCACTCTGCATGTGCTCAGCCCAGTGTGGTCAGCCACTGTCCTCTCATGCTGAGAGGTCAGGCCCCTGCCAGACAGAGAAAGGAGGAAAAGAGTTACAGGTCAAAACAAGGTAGGCTACTCCATAATTACAGACACTGAACAAGAAGGAGAACAGGAGGCTTTGTGTTAAGGAATAATTGGCATGCAAGCGTCCAATGAACAAACTTGACTTTTCCTTCTTGAAGGACAGAACTTCTTGTTTTTGTTCCTCATGCCCCGTCTTTTTAAGGTTGTTAAAAAGCCATGAGTTTTAATTTGTAAATGCCTCATGTCAATTCCTTTCTCCAAGCACTGCAGATCAGCACTTTCAGATCCACCCATTCTGAATATTTCAGTTCTGACAGAACATACATATATTTTATTTATTATTTTAGAAGAATAAAGCATGCTTGGCTCAGATATAATTATATGCTGCACATTTACCTTACATTATAAAAGTGATTAGCAAATGACCTAAGTGTGCATTGGGACCAGGATCTCTGTGTTGCAGATGCATACACTCAGACAGCATAGAAAAAGATCTGCTTTGCCACATGCACTTAAAATAAATCTCATCAACATCCCCACAAATATCCCCCATACAGAAAAAAAAAGACCTTTGGAAATCATACAGGCTGCTCAATTTCCCTTAATTGAAGTTAGTGCAGATTCCTTTAATGAAATAAGATTAAATATGGCTTATCAATGAACCAATATTAAAATCCTGTGCTGTTGAAGCCAAGGTGTTTGTCACCCAACATGCTGGATCACAAGGCAGTTATCTGGGTAATAAAAAACCATGAGCATTACCATGGGATTTCAGATATGTCACCAAAAGATAACCGCTCACAAGCCACACTAATTTATGCAATTTGCTTTAATGCACCTTATTAAACACTTAGAAGGCAGACACAATTTTTCAAAAAAAAGAAAAAGTGCCTACTTCTTCCCACACTGCTAAATTCAAGCCCAATGCTTTACAAAGATTTATTGGTATCGCACGTGAGTTACGACTGAGGAGTGTGATCAGCTGGCAATGGGCAGATGTGGGCAGGAGGTTTTGGAGCTGAGGGAACAAACATCCTCTCTGTAACTGAGGCTGCTGAAAGAGGAGGCCTTAATCCTGCAGCAAAGCCAAACCAGCTCCTACAATCCGTGTTCCTCAAATCCCAGCTTTTGCCTTCCATCCTCTTCACTGGGCTTGGTTCCTGTATGATTTTGCTTTGTTTGCCTCAGCAGGAAACGCAGCCCAGGGTCCTCTTCCCTGAGAGCAGGACCTTGCTTTCAACTTGATATGTGACTGCAGATGAACCAGTTGCAGTGATAGTCTGACCAACACCGCATTGCCATTACCAAAACTTGCCACGGATACAGCACAGCACCATTTGTCCCAGAAGCATTCCTACTTTACCTGTTCATAAACAGGATTGGAAGTTTTTCAAAATATTTTGAGAAGTTATGAACAATGTGGATGCTAAAAGCTTGGTTGCAGAGAGGTTTTCCAGCTCTCTGCCAGTGTCTGTGTGAAAGCGAAGACTTTCGCATGGATGCTGGCTGAGAAACAGTTGGAGAGTTTTTGTAAATAATCCCTTAATCATTGGACCTGCGAGATGTTTTGCAATATTGTTATGGTTAACTGAAGGACTGTTTTTAAATGGGTGTTGTAGAATCTAGCCAATCATCCTGAGAGGTGGATGATCGAAGAACCAATGACCTTATGCCAAGCAACCTAGAGAATATAAACCGGTCTGTAAATAATTAATTAATTCCACTTTTCCTGAAATCTGCCTGTTTTGTTTCTTTCCGTCCCCAGTACAACAGCGACAGAAAAAGGTCTCATTCTTGTTTTACTGAAATTGAAGGGAAAGCAGCTCTGTTATTTTAACAGGTAGGATCAGTAACTTTTATTCTGTTGATCAACTTACTATTTGTAATGCCACATAAGATAAAATTAAACCTGGATAATTTCAGCATCATTTTAAAAGACCCCCCCAAAACCGTTGGTTTAGAAAGCAAAGTTCTAGTACTTACAATCTGTGTTTTATCTGTTTTACCAAAGGATAAACAATTTTCCCATACATGTCTCTTAAGAATTTTTTTTTTCTTTTAGCCCAGGACAGAGAATACTATTTCCCTAATAAATTCAATATTAGTGCTCCAGGGTGAATTTCCCATAACTGCACCCTGAAGGATCTATTTTGTGAAAATGAAAAACGAACACACTGTTTACCTAACAATACTGTAGCACATTCATCAATGTAAGACAGCAGCTTGCTTCTCCACTTCCAACATTCTGAGGCATGTTGCAATGCTGAGGCTCTGCTGGGAGGTTATCAGTAACAAAGAGCTTTCAACTGCTGGGCAGACAAAATGCCTCGCTGCCAGCCAGCTGTTAACTACCATCATCTGAGTCTAATTCACTCCTCCCTTCCCTTCCATGCAGAGTAGCTTTCTGCTATTTTACAGTTTATGATGGCACTAATTGAGCTGGCTTCCCATTAAGTGCTGTGATCTAGTATCACTGCACCGCTGTTACTGGGTTCAACCAGGTGTTCCCAGAGGATGAGCCACTCTTGCATTACCCTGTCTTGAGCATTTTTATTCCAGCTGATCCATAATGTGCAGAATAACATGCATTAGGGGTTGTTTTCTCTGAGCTGCCTCCTGGGAGAAGTCCAACTACATGGCACTGCCAGGCTAGGCTGTGCATCTGGGTCTGGGGTGCTGCTGTCTGAGCCTCCTTCACAGGGCTATGTTGGGACCCAAAAGGCTCTTACGTCAGACTACATGTTCATGATGTATCACAGGTGCAGATTTGATGCCTAGGTGTGCCTTTCATTAACAAATGCACCCTGACCACATCAAATGTGGGCCATAAGAGGCCACCACTGTTCCTCACAGTAAAAATAACTTTAGAGGCCTGAATAAAATATACATTGAATCAGAAAGCCAGAGTCCTACTGATTGCAAAAGGCTCAAAAAGAATCTTAGTAAAATTTCTATGTGACAAAACTGGGCATGGGGGGGCGGGGGGTGGAGAATGTGTGAAATGAGAGGAGAAATGTGTTGACTTCAGAATGGAAAAATAATAAAGTGTAAAGAAGTGTCTCATGAGGCAAATCTTGCACAGGCCAGTGGCACCACATTTCTCCATATGCTTTAATCTTCAATTATGCATACTATTCATCACAAAATTATACTTATCCTCTGAGGGTAGGAGCACAGAATTTTTAGCTTTTTATGCTCATGATCTAAAGCCATGACAATTAACCTTTTTGGTCTCTGGTGCCAAACAAAATCTTTTGTGAGTTTTACATTTTTTGGTGGTTAGGGGCAACATTTATCCCCTTGATAGGGGTTGATCAATAGTTAACTCATGTAAGGACAGTTAACTATTAGGAGACAGACAACGTTAATTACAAGACCTAAGAAGCAGGATTCACCTTAATCTTGTCAAGATAAGAGGAACAAGAATTTGTTTGAAATGTGAAAAACGAGACAACTCGCTTTTGTTGTTAAAACTAAAAATGTTTATTCCACAACAAAAGCAAAAGAAAAAGGATCCTTAAAAATAACTGTAATAGAAAACACCCGGGAACACGGGGATAAGGCACCAGGGCCACCGCACGGCTGCCCTGAACAGGGAGCTGTACAGTGCCGAGGGGAGTCTCAGTAAACTGAGTCTTTAGTTAAAATTAGAAAAGTCTCTAATAGAGATATAGGCCAGGCTCCTCAGCTCAGACCTTCCCAACCACTAGCTGGCTAAAAAGCCAAATCCCACCTTGTGCAGGGCTTTTTATATGGTGGTGGCTCCTCCCCTTGCCCAGCCTCCATGGTCCCGCTGGATTGGTGGAGTTATCCAGTGAGGTAATCCTTCCCTGCTAAAGGCGGGAAAGTACCTCATTGGTATTCCGGGTTACCATGGAGCCCAGTTACAGGTTGGGCAGTGAGGAGCTATTTTTAGAAAATGACAGTTAGGAAGCCCAGCCAAGTCAGCCTGGCCCTGGAATTTAATTTTCTAATAGAGCATCAATTCTGCTGTTAAAATAAAGTTTTCACCTTAGAACACAAGCAACAATATAGTTAACAATAACTTTAAACTTATGGAAATGGTATTTTAAAGGTAGAGACTTAAAATAGTTTATATTAACTGTCAGAACATTCAAAAATCCTAGAAAATGGGGGAAATGGTCACTCTGTGGGGATTGCTCAGGGTCAGCTTACGCTCATGAGAGTGACTTTAACAAGGAACCTTTGAATATAAGCAACTTTCATCAACAATAATTACATTAAAGTTAGAACTCTTTTGAAATGGGGAAAACAGCCACTCCGTGGGGTGCTTGGGGTTAGCTTGTGCTTTTTGGAGTGGCTTTTAACTAACAACTTCACATGAAAACAACAATTGTACAACACAACATCAATTAACTAATTAATTTGGTGGTTCACAGGAGAGCAATTAATGATGCAAAGGCCAATTCTAAGTTGCTGTATATGACAGAAACAAACAGAAACTGCCGAATCACTCTACAAAGGACTGCGCATGCTCCAGAGAGAAAGGTGAAAAATGCATTGTGATGAACACTACCAATCTTCATCACAAAGACCTCCGAGGAAGAAGAGGAGCCTTCCTCAGTGCGACCACCAGGATAACACCATGCATGCGTGGCACGTATGCTAATGATATTAATGACTTCCGAGAAGTAATTTGTATAACCACTCCTATCCCAAGGAATGTGATGAATATTCATGAATTTTACGCATAATACTGGACTGTATGGAGTGCTGTGTGTGTGTGTGTTTGGAGGAATGATCCCCCACGCAGCCGGCGCCAAATAAAGCAAATACCCACTTCTCTGACTCTGTCTCTGAAGTGTCCCTTGGCCCAGTTTGGGGTGATTCACCCTTCAGGGTCTTTTTGGACATGTAATCCTTGAGAACTAGAGAGAAACTGGCACAATCAATTATCTGGTAGGTCATGAGGATAAGCACCCTCCCAAAGCTGCTGGGTGTCCCAGAGCTGTGCCTGCAACCATTCTGCTTCCTTGCAGTGAGATTGATATGGCAGGACATAAAGACAAAATGGAATGGATGCCAGGAGATAACCACGATTGGCATTACGGGTTGCCACTGGAAAATCCTGTGACATTCATTACACACACACACCTTGCCAGGTATCAAAGAAAGCTACAGAGAAAGATGATTTTTTTTTTTACCTGGTGTGTGAAGTGTGCTGTAAAGAGTCCCCAGGTACCAGGAGGAGAGTTGCCTGTCTGATGCATCCATTCCTTCCTCTGCTCATCTCCTTGTGCAAGCACGTCTTTTCTGTTGGTAACAGCCACTAAGTGACTGCCTGTGTGAGGGAAAACACCACTTCATTTAGGAAGTATAGAATGTGCCTGAAAAAAGAAGAAGAGCAAAGTATTGGAAAGATTTGGAAGACACATGAACTAAATGCCAGGGCAATTATCTTTGGAGAAATAAATCTAGGTATCATTTTCATACACTGTCAAATTATGACAGATAAACAGGTCATCTAAAGAGAAAGACCTCTTAATTAAAAAAAAAAAAAAAGTTTGCCTCCTGGGGGGACGAGCCACCTGGTATTATGTATTTCTAAGGCATTTGCCACTAATGTTTTTCTTTGAAGCTTTCACTTCACTGTTGTCAACAAAATTACTGTCGTCATTCAGTGCAGGATGGATCTCTCATAGGTCCATCCTGCTCAGACAAAATTGACTGTCATGCCTCAATGTCTGCCCCTGCAAAAGAGGTCCCACTGGAAAACTGTAACACTTCAAACAGTCTGGATACAGTTTGGTTGCCCATCATGAGGTACACTGGTAGTTTTTGAAAGAGCTTACATGAACAAGCCTTTCATATTTTAATAAGCAGGTGCAAAAAGAAAGACCTAAAACTTTCCATTTTTTTGGGACACATTAAACTGGGTATTTCAGAGGATGCATGAAGCAGTCATAAAGCTTGAAATTACAGCTATGAGAATTAATTTTCAAGGCAGATGAAAAGGAGCTCCATATGTCGGGCTCCATGTGTCTGGCTTTGGGTGTCTGAACTCAGATGCCTTTTTCTCCCCTCATTATCCCAATACTTCCTAGAGATCTGTACCCACTGGCCTTTTCCATACTCTGTAAAACTCCTGTGAGGAGGACTGTCATCATATTCAGTGCAACAGGTCCTATTCCACAGACACAGATATTAAGCATTTTGATAATGTATGTGCTGAATAACAATAAAGACTGATGTTTCTTTGATACCTAGGGATCTGAAAGACAGAGGATAATGTAATACTCTTGCTTTCTCTTTTCCTTTCCCTGTGAATTGGCCGAATTTTAGTGAACACTGGACCAATTTTCATCCACTTCAAAGGAACAGGATCAGAATCCATGTTCTGTTTGTAGAAGGTGGTAGCTGTCAGCAGGAGTATTTTCATATCTGCTCTTGGTTAAATATCATAACATGCTAGAATGGCTTCTGTAAAGATGCCCAGCATGGGAAGATTGAATTTGCTGTTTTAAAAAGACAGTGGGAAAATCAAATGTCAGTTGAAACACCAGTTAATGAGAAATACATAGGAGTGATTTTCTGTTCTGTTTTTATAGGAGATAGAAGTACAGAGAGGAAATGAGCAGAAGCCATTAGGACAGGCTCTGTTAGTGCCTTTTAAATGAAAATGCTTATTGATTTCAACAAAATATTAATCATGTTAAAAGGATTTGTGTGCTAAATGAACAGGTCTAATGTCATAGTCATGTTGTGTCGTTTCAGTTATAAATCCACAGCTGCACTGGCTGAGCCATGATCAAAACCTGTGGCAAATGGTATCACAGACCTGAAGGCTCAAGAGCTTGCCTTGCTAGTGGTGCAGTTAAGCTCTCTTACCTATATCCAGGGCTCTTTTTTGATAATTGCTTCGCCATATCCGCTGGCAGATGTTATTTCTAAGGTAGAACATTTTCAGTTTCTGCAGCCATCCAAGGAGAGAGAGATAGGAAAGCCAAGTGAAATTCAATTTTTCACAATGAGGAAAGAAATAAAGTTGCAATTTCTTATTTCCAAGTGAGTTCCCTACCATGAATTACGAGGCTGCAGGCTGAATGCAATTAGAACTGGTCAGACAAACTGGAGCCCTCCCATGGGTCCTTTTGGAGAACAAACCCTGAGGTGAGAGCAGCTAGGTCATCAGTGAGAGAAATCAGTTCTATAAAGCCATGCAGTGTAAAACAAACACACTCATCCTAAAGCTGAAGCTTGAATGTGGGCACCAGCTTCCTATGGGAATCATTCTCTGGGCTTCACAGACCAAATTAAGCCACGTATTTAGCCATCAGTCTGTCCTGTGCTTTAATGAACATGCTTCATATTTTATTCTGCTCCTGTCCGCAGCTGCTGTCAACAGAAAAAGCATTACAGATGTTCTTGAGAGAGGTGGCTGTGAGTGCTTTGACTATGAGAGAAAATTAGGTTAAAAAAGGGTTCACTGAGCAATTGTCTCTTACTCTGTCTACCACAAAGACCAAGACCTGGCAGAAAACAATGAAAACAGGTATCTTGTGAGACTTCTCCCATCCTCCAGTAAATTCTAGTTTGAATCACACTTGGGTTGTATCATGTCACCAATTAAAATTGTTGAAAATGTTAAAACGAGTAGTAGTAATTGTTGAAGGCCTGGGCATTTTTCCAGATAATCTGAATTAATATATTCAGACTTCCCTGAAAAGGGAAATGTGGCCTCTTTCCTATCTTGAAGAATATAATTAACTGTTCATTTAATTTTGGAGCAATGGATTTTACATGTTTTGTGGCTGAGTTTTTGGTTCTGGTATATTTGTTTTCATGCAATATAGGTGAAAGGAGTAAAGGATGCCCTTGCCAGAGCTGCAGTGTGTAACACTTATGGCCATTCCTGAGAAAGTAATCACAATTTTGAACTTTTAAAATGGCTTTTATATCTTCTTCAGTACATATATAAACATACACACATATTTTTAAACTTGGGCTTCTGGAGAAATATACTCAGATGCATTGTCTGCCCTTCAAGCTTCTGATATTGTTAGATGTAGAAAATTTTCCCTGGAAATCAGGTTACACGTCAGCATGCTGCTAAGCTTAAAATGACCAAGCTGTACTTCTCAGAATTGCCTTTGTGAGCTTGGGTCAGGTAAAAGAGATACAGAGGTGAGACCTGGCATGAAAGAGACATGGGGACTGCACAGCTTAGTGGAAGATTGTGCCAGTGAGGCTGGGAGACTTACAGACCGTGAAAAACAAAGTTTTTCCTCCTGTTAGAATTTTAGGAGTTTAATAAAGGACAATACGGGACAAAGAAAATAAAGCAAAGGGGAACAGTGCTGGGTGTTTTGGCCCTCAGCCAAAAGCACACCGTGGTTACAGGGTCCAAGCTTTACATAGTTTCATTATTGCATCATCCAAATGTACATTCATATACAATTATGCATATTCATACATTCCTTCAAACTAGTTTGCATGTTCCAGGAACCTTTATGCATAGTCCCTTCTCTGATCCGCCTTTTTAGAGCATGCGCAGTCCTTTTGGACAGTCATGTATCTCCCCTCTGTTTTGTGGTTCCAGCAGGTGGCTGTTGCTGATAGAAATGTCTTGGGGCAGGGATCTTCATCACGCCCGTGCTTCAGATGTTGTCCAACTAAGCAGGTGGTTTAATTATTGTAAGTTAGCTATATTCTAAAACAGTTCTATTAGCTATTTCACCACTATATCTAACTTACTTGCAAACAAAAAATAAAGACATTTAGTTATCATTATATCTTTACAACAAAAGCTACTTTTGTAAGAATTAACATTATACGCATAGCATCCATTTTGATATTTGTGAAAAGCCAAGACTGTAATATGTATTTATCAACAAGACTATGGATGACTTCGTTTCATCACTTTACTCTGATATTCTGCTCCTGAAACTCTCTGTTTCATGAAAAGCCAAGTATTTCTCCAAAATACATCCTTCTGCAAGGATGTCCCTTCAGATGGACACAGGCATAGGCTTTTTGTTTAAGCGGCATGATTAATGGCCCTCTTGTCAGCCATTCAGGCAAGACAGGGGTGATCTCTGGGCCATTTGCAGGGGATTTAAAAAGGCTCTAGGGAGTGCGGGTGTTACGATCCGGTTCAAACCCAGAAGAGCAAAGAAAACGAAGTCTCTGTGCATAAACCGGAAAGAACTTAGAAGGTTTAAAATATTCCCAAAAACGAGATTAAAACCAAACGAGGTTAGATGTTGGTGCCAAAAAAAAAGGATGCATTTTATTTTATAGTAAAAGAGGCAAAGAGAAGGAAAAGTAGAGAAAAGTTAGGAAAAGCCAAGGTTACTTCAAAGGAAAAAGCATAGGATAGGTCACCACCACACTGTGCTACCTTTAGTGCTGCGAAGATGGGGTGGAGGGAGTGGAGCGGTTCTTGCCCTTTTTTTTCTGTTGTCTGAAGCATCTTATCTGCCTTCTCCGATCTCTGGAACAGTTTGGCTGGAATGCGGCGGCCCATCCTCCGAGATGCAGGAGCGGTGCCCGGTCGAACCTTGGCCCACTCGTGGTGCTCTCGGCACGGGACGCAGGAGCAGGGTAGGGGTTCCACAACTCACTCATGACTCCGGTCCAGGGGTGCAGGATCGGGAGGGGTTCTCCTCAGGCGGGCAGCGTTGGCTCCAGGAGACNGGGGGGGGGCAAAGGCAAAGGTCAGAGACTCTGCCCCTCGCCTTTCCCTCTGCAGCTTGCACCAGTTTCGCCTTCCTTTTTTATGGGCCTCAAGGCGGGCTACCCACGGTCCATGACAAGGCATTTTTGAAGCTTTTCAGGTCTTGAGCAGTCATAATGATGAAGCATTTTTGAAGCTTTTCAGGTGTTGAGCAGTCATAATGACGAAGCATTTTTTGGAGCCTTTCTCTTATTATTAGGCTCTTACAGTGGGTGATCTGGAGCAGTGTTGCTGACCGCTTGTCCGCCCGGTGGGCAAGCAGGCGACTTGCTGGAGTGTCCAGGTAAAAAGGACAGTCTGCAGCTTAGCAGCCGAATGGAGATTCTAGTAAGAGCTATCTGCTCGGAGCCCTGTGTGGAGCTCTGCGTGGAGCTGGCAGCAGCCTGTTGTTACTGTAGCGAACAGCAAAGGTAAAGGAGGAGAGAGGGACTCTTTGTTGCAGCAATCCAGGTCTTTATTCCCCGCCCAGTGGGACAGAAGAACTCAGGAGCAAGGAAGGCAAGCAACAAAACAGCACAGAGTGCCAGTTACGTGGGTTCTTATACAGCACATAAAAAGGGGAGAAACACGGGGATAAACCAATAGGGAAATGATGGGTAATGACAGGTATTCAATGGCAAGAGAGTTAGGGAAGAACTTATTTGAATGAACCAATGGGAATTAGCGCAGAACTTTCTAGAAGCAATTGACATAAACATGAGAGATGGGAGGAGCGGGGGAGGAGATCTTCCAAGATTGGCGGCCTTAGGGTGTGGCTTCCTCTTCAGCACCACCCTCACAGTCACTATCTTTTGCAGCAAAGTCTACCCATTGAATGTCCTCGTTAATTCGAAGTCCAAAGGTGGGCTGAGCCACCACAACAGAGCAGTGAACAGGAGCATGAGTGACAGTGAGGGTGTGGCATGGCAGTTTGCGCAGGCAGGATGAGCAGGAAGGGCGCAGCCACCCTCATGGCGGTAGGTTGTCTGTTAGGTGGCTGTGGTGTTTTGGCTGGTTGTGGGGTGTTGTGTGCTTTGTTTTCTTTTGTTTTTTCCCCAGTAATGGTCTACAAATGATCAAAACCCCTTGCTGCTGCTGCCTGCAAGAGTATGCTAAGCCAAACAGAACTCCCCAAGAAGCACGCAGCTGTCCACGCGACTGGCTGCAGAGAGTGTCTGAGCCTGGTGTTAGTACCAGGGGACAGTGCAGAAGACATCTGTGACATGATGACTATGGCACGGACTCAGACCAGCAGGGAATCTGAGACGTTTATTCAAAGACGCGAGCTGGTCTTATACACTTCTTCAAGACCCAGTATTTCCTTGTATGGTATTTTTCACTAAGTGACCTATCACACATTGCAACGTCAGCAGCACACTTTCTTAATGTCCTTGTATGGGGGTGATCACGCGCTGGCCACCCATCTGGCAGCTTCCAGCAGGCTCCTCTCCATAGGGCTCTGCTGTCTCTCCTCCCCCTAAGGTCAGGCAGTGACAAGCTTCTTTGTGCTGCCATGGCGTTCTGCAGGCATCTCACAGCCCGCAGCTCAATTCCATCCTATCTCTCCCCACACATCTGCATGCAGTGTGAGCAGGTGAATGTTCTGCTCTGTCTGGTGGCAGAGCTTAAGGAAGAAGTGGATAGTCTAAGGAGTAGTAGGGAGAGCGAAAGAGAAATAAACTGGTGGAGTTACACCCTTACAACCCTGAGAGAAACTCAGCATGAATCACAGGAGCCCTGCCCTCTTGCCATCAGGCAGAAGGAGAAGACCAGTAGATGGGGAAATGGAATTGGGTCCTTGCTTGGGGAGGTAATAAAATTCCCTCCCGACCCCCATCACCTTCCCACATGCTCTTACAGAATAGATATGAGGCTCTGAATCCAGAAAGTCAGGCAGGTGACACTAAAGAAAAAAATCTGTCTGGAGGGTCCATTTGCACTTTGTCTGTCAGATGGATCACAAATTCAAGTATTAAGAAGAAAAGAAGCGTAGTTGTAGTAAGTGACTCTCTTCTGAGGGGAAGAGAGGGCCCAGTATATCAACCAGAACCATCCCACAGGGAAGTCTGCTGCCTTCCTGGGGCCCATGTATGGGATATCACCAGGAGACTCCTTGAACTAATTCAGCCCTCTGATTATTACCTGTTGCTGGTTGTCCAGGTTGGCAGTGATGAGGTTGACAAGAAGGGTACCAGGGTAATTTAAAAGGATTTCAGTGCTCTGGGTTGATTGGTTGATAGGACAGGAGCACAGGTGGTGTTCTGCTCAGTTCCTTCAGTAGCAGGGATGAATGATGAAACGAACAGGAAAATCCACTTTATCAATGAATGGCTTAAGGGCTGGTGCCATTAGCAGAATTTTGAATTTTTTGATCATTGGGCTACTTTTACGGCACCAGGCTTGCTTGAGTCAGATGGGCTCCATTTATCTAACAAGGGCAAAAGGATTCTAGCCCATAAGTTGGCAGGGCTGATTGAGAGGGCTTTAAACTAGGTTTGAAGGGGGAAGGGGATGAAACCAGGCTCTCCAGAGAGGACCCTAAGGGTGGTAAGTGTGGAGGCCAGTGGGCCTGCGGAACAGGATGCCCAGGAGATCCCTTGGAGGGATGTGCCCTGAGAGATGCTCCCAGAATGAGGAGATGAGAAGAGGCTTCTCCCAGGATACCTTGTTGCATTATGTTAATGTACCCCAGTTCTGTTTCCCTGGTTGGCCCATTGGCCTTCCTGCCCCTTTTTACCCTATTTGCCCCCAATCCAGAATGTTCTCCTTTCCCTCCTCCCCCATTGGTGCCTACACCTCAGCCACTTCCCCGCGGTTTCCCTATTGGCCCCGATACCTTAGCCCCGCCTGTGTAC
>VZTE01006239.1:0-18303 GCA_013397775.1 Eulacestoma nigropectus | reverse complement strand
AAAACACAGAACAGCAGAAAAACTCAGTCATCCAATAGGTTGTGCCTTCTTCTTCGCATATGGCCAGTTGGGTAAAATCAATACAATTGGGGTTTGGATTTGTGTGTAACTTCACCATGGCACTCCAGGTCTCTCCGTCATGCAGTGGACAGTAATACTGTTCACAAGGAGTGGCCTCACTCCACTGGATACTTAAAGTTAAGATCCACATCATCGGTAGGGGTCCGGTATGGGCTATTTTAGTTCTGTGCACATTCACTATGGTTCTGTTAGTGGAGCGGCTGCCAGCTTTGGCATGTTCTGTACCCAATCTGGTCTTGCCCCCTAAGGTGCGTTTTGGCGCGTGGCTTCTCGGATTTATAATTGGGCACGGTTTTCCCCCTCTTGTATTGTCTTGCATTTTCTTTAGGGTCAGATTGCTATTATAATGGACAATACTCTGTTTCCTTGAGAGGTGTCTAAATGACAATTTTAGCAACAATATTTGATTATAAATAACTAACAACAATTTCAGATAACAATGAGCAATCAATGTGTAACAGTAATAACAATAACAGTAACTTAGTAACAATCTAACAGTTATGTGTAATTTTAACAAAGAGTCTCATATGGAATTGGGAAAGTAGGGTATGTAACTACGAACTGTGATCACTGTGGCAGTCTTTTTGGAGATGTAGATGATTCTTCGTCAGCTGGAGGTCTCTTCAGTCCATGATTTTCTGCTTGGTAGGCATTGGTTCGGCTTCGTCTATTTCTTTTGGGGAATTCACTGGTCCTTTCACTCAGGAAGCATGGCTCCACCCTTTCTCTTGTGTTCTTATTGTGGTCTCGGTGGTTAGGAGAACCTGAAAGGGACCTTCCCATTTAGGTGTTAGTGACTCTTTCCTCCATACCTTAATCAACACCCAATCCCCGGGTTTGAATGGGTGTATATTAAAATCAATCAGGGTAGATTGAGATAGATACCCCTTTTTGTCTTAAGTCTTTTAAGGTGTCAGCTATTATCTGGATATATTTTTGAGTGCTCAGGTTACCCTCTTCATATGTTGCAAAATTTTCCAAAGAGGCTAAAAAGGGTAGTCCGAACATGGCCTCATATGGGGAAACCCCTATATCAGATCTGGGTTTAGCTCTAATTCTTAATAGAGCGAGTGGGAGACGTTTAACCCAATTCATTTTTGTTTCTACTACTAATTTTGTTAGCACATTTTTCAAAGTTTGATTCATGCATTGTACTTTACCTGAACTTTGGGAGTGCCATGGGGTGTGTCATTTCCAATCTATGTTTAGTGCTGTCATTATGTTGTGTAAGATTTTGGAGGTGAAATGGGGGCCTCTGTCAGAATCGATGGTGTGGGTAATTCCATATCGGGGAATAATTTGTTCTAATAGTATTTTGGTTACTGTTTCTGCTGTCAATTTAGTTGTGGGAAAGGCTTCAACCCAATGTGTTAGGTGGTCAACTATAACTAGTGGATGTTTGTGGAAACCAGGTTTTTACTAGAAAATGGACATATCGTGAACCAGCCATAAGATAGAAGAACCAGAGCACGTAAGACAGAAGGACTTAAGCACGTATACAAGGGGAAGAAATGACAGGAGGCTGTGAGAAAGGAACAGCATTGGGGAGGATGTGAACAAGGAACAAGCAACGAAGCATAAGGATAAGAAAATGCAAACTGAAGGACAGTTGTGACATAAACGACGGATGATGTGACACAAATACAAGAGCCAATCATAAAGCATAAAGTAGCGTGTGAAAATAGGCCTTAACCAATAATAAATTTGCACGATCGCGAATAGGGAAAGCAAGAACTGTATATTACAGACAGTAGTTCATCAATAAAATGGCTTCTGCTTGATTCACATTAAATCATGTAGAGTCCATTGTTTCTCTCCACAGATGTTTAAATTTTTGAACTTGTGGGAAGTCAGTAAAATCAATTTGAATGTTTTGGAATGGTGTCTTGGCCAATGGTCTACCTCCCAATGGTGGTTTTCTCATGACTTTTCAGTTTACTTTTTGACAGATTATACAGTTTTTTGTGATTGTCTGTGCTATTTCGTAAGCTCCCACACATGCATAGGTTCTCAAGAAATGGTCACAGAAGGCTTGCGTTCCCCAGTGGGTTGAGGACTGCAAGTCTCCCAGGACTCTTCTTGCCAAGGCCTTATTAATGATTCGTCTTTTGTCTGGTGTCCACCAGTTGCCTAATTTATCTCGAATCATTTTGTTTTTCTCTAATACCTCCTCTTCTTTTTCACTGAATACAGGTACTCCTGGTAAGTCTATGCACATGTATTTTGGTGTCTCCTTTAGTAATAAGATTTTTTCTTCCCCTTCTAATGCTACACTTTTTGCTTCTCTATCAGCTAAGGCATTTCCTTTAGCTTGGAATGATGTTCCTTTTTGATGACCTTTAACATGAACCACAGTGATTTCTTTAGGTTCTTTTAATGCTTCTAATACCTGTTTAATTATATTTTCGCGGATGAGTGTTTTTCCTTTTGAATTTAGAAATCCTCTTTCGTGCCAGATTTTTCCAAAAGTGTGTACAATTCCAAAAGCATTTTTGCAATCAGTATACACTGTTCCTATTTTACCTTTTAAGGAGGTTAAGCTTCTCATTAATACGTATACCTCGCAACACTGTGCGGACCATGAGGAAGGCAGTTTACCTTTATCCAAGGTTTGCATTGTTTTTCCATTAATTATAGCATACCCTGATATTCGGGTACCTTTTTCTGTTTTTGATGACCCGTCCAAAAATAATATTTCCCTTTCCAGTAAGGGCTGGTCTAATAAATCGTCTCTTACATTTGTTTGTATTTCTATTATTTCCAGACAATGGTGTTCTAAATCATCGGTTGGTTCTCCATAAAGAAACTGCGCAGGGTTCTGTACTTTTGATGTTGCCAATTCAATATTTTCAGCATTCAACAATATAATTTCGTATTTTAACATATGACTTAGTTAGCCATTGACTGGCTTTTTGTCTTAAGACTGCTTTAAGGTCATGGGGGGTGTAAACTTTGATATTGCTCCCAAAATTTAATTTATTACTTTCTTCCACCAGGGTTACGGTGGCTGCGATGGCTTGCAGACGTGGGCCACCCTCTAACCACTGGATCCAATAATTTCAATAAATATGCAACAGGTTTTCTTACTCCACACCATTCTTGTACAAGGACACCATAAGCATTTCTACATTTACAAATAATTCAAAGGTCTTATTTAATTGTGGTAGATTGAGTACAGGAGAGTTTGCCAATTTTTCTTTTGGTATTTTTAGTTGTTCTGTTGGGTTCCAATTTAGAAGTTCTTTTTCTGTTAATTTGCTATACAGGAATTTCACTAATTTTGTATATTCATCTATCCATAGTTTACAATATCAAATCAGTCCTAGCAATTTTCTGACATCTTTCTTAGTTTTTGGACGAGGTAGCAATATGATTCCTTGGATTCTTTCTAGATTTAGCTTTTTGTATCCTTTTCCAATTATGTGACCTAAGTATTTAACTTCTGGTTCTACGAATTGTAATTTTTCTTTAGACACTCTTAGTTCTTTTTCACATAGGTAATTTAACAAATTAATAGTTGTTTTCCTTACTTGATCATTTTCTTTGCCAGATATTAATAAATCACCCACATACTGTAAAATTTGGGTATCAATTTGGGGATCGAATTGTTCTAATACATTATCTAATGCTTGTCCAAACACATTTGGCAATTCGGTGAATCCTTGGGGCAATCGGGTCCGCTGAAGTTGTTATTGTTTTCCGGTGTTTGGATCCTCCCATTCAAAAGCGAACCAATCGTGACTCTCTTCCACCAACGGACATGACCAGAACGCATCTTTAAGATCGATTACACTAAACCAATTGTGATTTGAGGGTACCTTCCTCAGTAAGGTGTACGGATCCTGTACTGTAGGGTATTTGGTTATGGTGTGCTTGTTAATCTCTTGCAAGTTCTTGGACCAATCGGTAAGTACCATTGGGTTTCTTTACCGGTATGACTGGGATATTATGAGGTGAAGAGTAAGTTTCTAAGATTTTATTTTCAATTACGCCTTTAATGATGGGTGCTAGGCCTTTTTTCCCTTCTGATGATATGGGGTATTGTTTAATTCTAATTGGTCAGGTGTTTGGTTTTATGTCAATTTTTATTGGGGTTATATCTAAAAAACTCATGTTTTTCTCATTCGCCCAAACTCTGTTGTCAACTTCTTGTTCATCCTCCAATTTCATTAACATCACTTTGGCTACCATTCTATCTTGTTCTGGGACAACTCCTATCTTTAATCGAATTTGTAAATCCCTTCCCAAGAGATTGCAGTCCAAATTTGCTATGTATAACAAATTTCCAAATAATTTTTTTGAATTACTTTTAATCAATACCTCTTCAATAATTTGTACATCAAATGATTCTCCTTTTGCTCCTTTAACTTTACAAATGTTTTTACTTAATTTACAGTCTTTTGGTAGTTTACAGACACTGGATTTATCTGCGCCTGTATCCACCAAGAATTCAAATTCCTCTCCTTGGGGGCCTATTTCTAAATTTATCAAGGGCTCTGTATGTTGTTCATATGGTTTCCCCAGGGCATAGAGCCCCTGACACCCCTAATCTTCGATTTTATTGATTTGGGTTTCTTCGTATATCTTTTGGTCTGATTTCCATTTCTTGCAGTGATATTTATACTGACCTTTTTCACCACAATAATAGCACACCTTCTCAAATGGTTTTTGATAGCTTGCTTCTGATGTGCCAGTGTTCTTTTCTTTATTTGACTCTTGATTTCTTTTAGATGTTGCGTTACTTTCTTTGGCTACAGCCACCATTATCCTAGCTTTTGCCTTTGTCTTTTCTTCTTCCCTTCTCAGATATAATTTTTGGATTCCCTTCTCAGATATAATATTTCTCTTAATAATTCCTTGAGACCCTTTTCCTGCCAATCCTCTAATCGTTCTAGTTTCCTTCTTACGTGTTGCCATGATTTGGTCACAAATTGCACTTTCAATAATACTTGTCTCTCAGCGCTTTCAGGATCTACAGTTGAATACAGTTGGAAATTTCTTTTTAGTCGATTTAGCCATGCATTAGGGGTTTCTTCCCGTTCCTGTTGGGTGTCGAAAGCCAATTTTACATTGCTGGTTCTTGGAACGGCTTCTTTAATTCCCCTTATTATTAGAGATCTATAATCTCTCATGTTCCATCTTCCAATTTCATTGTTTGGGTCCCAGTTTGACATGTTGAGTGGCACTGTTTCCTCTCCAGGCGGGCCAAGTCGATTATCCCTTTCCCAAATTCACGTGCCTGCTGTCCTGATTAATTGTACTTCCTCTGGGGAGACAAGAATGCTCATGATGGAGTTTAACTCTTCCCAGGTGTAAATGCTGGGGCCCAAAAATTGATCAAATTGATCGGCAATTCCTACTGGATCTTCCAAAAGGCTTTTAATTTCTGTCTTAAAACCCCTTTTTTCAGAGGCAGTTAGGGGAGCATTTACGAATCCAATTCCTGCCCTAGCCCCTCCCATTGGGACTGCCTTTAAAGGGAACAGGTTTGAACTCTTATTTTTCTCTTCTTCAACAGTTTTTGACCTTGTCCCACAATAGGGTCCTTCATTGGTAAATCTTGTATCCTCATGGATAATGGGGGCTGTTGCTTTTACAGGTATTACACTGGGCTCTGTCACAGTTGGAGACAAAGGAAGTACGCAGACTCAAGCTCAGCTCAGGACAGGACCCAGGGCCAAAAAGCCAAAAGGCCAAAAGGCCTGAAAGCCAAAAGGCCCTGCCTTTCTTTATTCAGTCATTTTTATACCTTTTCAAAGACACCCATGGATTGGAAGATGAGGTTACCACCTCTCCAACCACATAGGACACTGACACAGTCTATCATATTCCCCGCCTTAGGGAAAGGAATGAAAACAATACAGGTCGGTTAGGAAAACAAGGCTATGTTTACAGAAAATGCATGAGAAACCCTATTACAGGAATGAAAACATCGAAAGACTGCAAAACTCAGGGCAACAGGTTCTATCTTCTGATGTTACTGTTCCGTTCGAAGGTGAAGTTATAGGCGGGTTGGTCAAAGCAGTTAGAGGTGGAGGAGTGTTAGAGATAGCTGAAGGAGGGGATGTCAGGTTCAGGGTGAGGGGGAAGATTGTCAGGTGGAGGGGGAAGATTAGGAAGGAGTGGGGATGAAGCCGGGTTTAGAGCAGGTGGGGGAAAGGGAGGCAGGTTTGGAGGGGGGGTTAGGATTTGGATTTTCTAGGACTGGAGGTGGGAGATAGTCAAGGGGGTCCCATCCCTTCTTTGTACTCTCTTCTCTATCTTTCTCATTTTCTTTAATTAGTTCGTAAACTTTAATTTCCTTTGATTCAATTTTCAACCAACGGGCTGCATATATTGTTTCTTCTTCATATGGTTTCTTTTTGGCAGCTATGTGTTTATTTAGGGCTACATATAACCATTTTTCTCAGGAACCATACCATGGCCAATATACTGGTCCTTCCTGTATCTTTTCTTTTGGCCATGTTTTCACACAATATTTTATCATTTTTATTTTACTTAGGTTTTTGGTATATTCATTACATTCCCAATTTTCTACATAGACTCCCAAAGGACTGTCCAATGGGATATTGTCGTATTCTGCCCTACGACCTGGGCTGCTCCAACCAAGCTTGCGGCACCTGGCGAGCTAACTGAGGCGGGTTGTACCCTCAGACCTCGCTAGTTCCTCAATCCCCGCCAGCCGAGCTGGTCGCACTCAGGGAGAGGATGAAGCAGGACGCTGGTCTATGGCGCTTTGAGGAAGGTCCTCCATCTCAGGCTTCCGCTGGCGCAGGATAAGACACACAGGAGCCAAGGAGTGAAGGGTGTGGGAAGGGGTCTCCCGAGCTTTCTTTATTAGGGGTAACAGAAGGGTTCGGGCAGGAGTGAGCAGGAAGAGGTCTCAGGGGAGAGAGCCCCCGAGCACGTCTGTGCACGGGGTTTTGACCGGGGGGAATCTGGGAGGGGTCAAGGGTTAACAGCTAATAGGGATAAACCAGGGGAGGGGTTCAGTAACACGGGGACAAATCACAGGGTCTGGGGGGAGGGTACAAAACACAACAACCAATGAACGACCGAACGACAGAGAACTTTCCAGAACAGGGGCTGACCTAGAGGGGAGTCACTGCCCAAACTCCGCCTCCTGGGCGGGTCATGCGGCAGTCTCGGAGTCCTCCTCCCAGGAGGAGTCTTCCGAGGGGGCGGGACTAGAGGCGGGGAGGGCCCGAACGTCTGGGGGCTGCCCCTCTACAGGATATCCCTCTCCTCATGGGAAGCCTTGCTGCCACACTTTCCCATTGTCTCAGAGAAGAGATTGTTTGATCTTGGTTAACTGAACTTCCTTTGACTAGTTTGTTAGGGAATGTGAGGACAAAAAGGAGGAAGATGTGGGTAGTACAATAACTTTACAAGAAATAAATATTATAAGGGAATTAAGTTAGGCAATACTGGTTAAGAGAAAGACAAGTGTCACTAAACTCGATGGGGGATAAAGATTACTTGAAGACGGAAGGAGTGTCCACGGAGTAAAGGGCTGTGGGAATCAAAGTTACTTAAAGGGGAATGACAACTGAGGTAAGTGTGGGAAAATAAAGTCACGTAAAAGGGGAGTTGCGACTGGAGTGGGGCATGGGAAAATAGTGTTGCGTTGTGAGAAAATACACAAGAGGAAGGCAACAACTGAGGTGGGCCATGGGAAAATAAGATTATGTAAAGGGGACGGTAACTAAAGTGGGCGTGGGTAAATAAGATTACATAAAGGCGGGTGACAAAGTGGGCATGGGCATGGACAAATAAGATGACGTAAAGGGGGTGGTAACCTAAGCGGGTGTGGAAAGAAGAAAAGAAAAGTAAGAATTCTTTTGAAAAACTTTAAATAGGCGTTTCCAGCCTCCTGAAGGAGAAGCACCCACGTAAACCAGAATGGTGAAAACTAATTTGATCAATCTCTCATCAACCACCACTGAAATGGCGAACCCCGCCACAAGGCCACACACGGTCACTAAATGGCATCCTCAATTCCACAACGGGAGACAACACACACATCTCAAATGGCAGCCACTGACCCGTGTCGCCCGTCACATAAAATGATGAACTCTGCACAGCAGACTCCTCGCACAATGCTAGTACCCTTAGGCACACCGACACTTTTTCCAAAAATAAAACAGGTGAAAATTTTACAACCAAATTGCACGTTAACTTGCTCTGAAAGCTAAACAAAAGACTAATCGATTATCCTGGTGTGCGATTCAGGGACTTTCGGTAACTACCTCACCCTGACACCTCACACACCAGTACCTCGAGCTCTAAATCAAACCAAAATTTTGAACTTTAACGTTAAGGAAACAAATTCCACAACAAAATAAAACTCCTGCAGGTCTCCGACCCCCCACGCAAGCCGTCCCCTACTCCACACGCGTGCCGTGCACCCTTAACGGGACACCTCTCCCCCTCCCAGCCTGAGGGAGAGCACTGGCTCCTTGTTAAGGTCTTTGGCAGGTCTCTGGCACTGCACCTGAGCCGTACACCCCCCCTTAACAGGACACCTCTCCCCCTCCCTGCCTGAAGGAAAGCACTAGTTCCTCGTTAAGGGTCCTAGATCCCCGTTTTTGGGGATTAGAAACGACCCCACAACCTCCATTGTCTGCGTCCCCTTACCTGCACCTTGCCCCGCGCGTTGGACTTTGTGACCTAAGGGTTCTGACAGGAGTTACCTGGAGTTGTCGGACCTATCCCCTAAACGGGACACTTCCCCACAAGGCAAAAGACCCCGCGACAAGGGCTACTGCTTCTTGGGCGTGCTTACCACTCCGTGGGGACACCAACTCCAGTTAGAGGGTCACTGCCCGGTCCCTAGACTGGACACCTCCCCTCGAGGCAAAAGACCCCGCGACAAGGGCTACTGCTCCTTGGGCGTGCTTACCACTCCCTGGGGGCACCAACTCCAGCTAAGGTCCCTCCAACCTATCTCTCCACAACCACCGCAGGTACTCACTGCTACCTGCGAGATAGGCGAGTAGTCCCTCTGGGAGCCTCTTGCTCCCCTCCCTCAGCATCTGTTTGGCTCGGGTATAGCCTGTACATTGACTCGCGGTCCCCAAAAAAAATCCGATCCGGAGCGGCCGTCTCCTTCTCGTTTTCTTTGGGGGTCATTTGTGGGCGGGGCTATCCCAGAAAATCCCCCAAAATTGAAATAAACGGCTAGAGGTCCACTTATCTCAATCAAAAATAAAATTTTATTAATTAGCAAACTCAAAAAGGAGGTGAATCGTTAAAGTCATGATATTCACAGACAAAAACTCTCTAACTAATTAAAGTTAGAAAGTGGTATGTTTATTACGCCAGCGGGCGGCATGGGAGTCGCCTCCTAGAGACGTGCCAGCACCTTACACAGTTATTTGCCTTCTATTTATTTTACAAAGTGTTATATATGAATCATGTACATATTTCTAGCATCTCCCATTTCTTGCTTCTTANGGCGGCATGGGAGTCGCCTCCTAGAGACGTGCCAGCACCTTACACAGTTATTTGCCTTCTATTTATTTTACAAAGTGTTATATATGAATCATGTACATATTTCTAGCATCTCCCATTTCTTGCTTCTTATTAAAATGAGGTTATTAGTTCTTTGTGCGTGCGCAATTCCTTTTTCAATTTGGGTTGGTGGTCTTGATTTGAGCCAGTGGTCCTGAAAGATGAAGTCAGGGATCTCTTCGTCACCATGAACGTTCTACCTTCTATTGTGGGCAAGCCTCAGCAAGCCTCCTGGAGACGATCCATACCTCCTGCCTGTATTTGATCATGCAATCTAGGTGCTAGTTATAATTCTATCAGCTTCTTTTGTCCTTATGACAACTCATTTACTATAATCAAAGTTTTAGACAGGTACATAATAGTGAAAAGCACTACACTTAGCCAACTTATCTGTTGGTTTAATCAGTACAAATTGCTTCTAACTCCTAGCTAAAGTTTAACTCTTCATAATCTTAACTCAGAGGGACAAAAAAAACAAGAAAAAACCTTGGAAAACCGATTCCCCAGGAACTTAACAGCAGCTCAACAGAAGCCGTCACAACAGGTGCACACTGCTGGGTATTCCCATGGGCTGACAGGGTGAATCCAAGAACAAGTGTCACTGTCGGAAAACCACAAGTTGTGGCCAAGTCCCTTTTTATTTCCTCTTCTGGATCAAAATTGGTCCATTTTCAATCCGCTTGCTGATTGGTTCTTTTTCTCTTGAGTGATTGGTCTTTATCGATGGAGCATTCCTGACCAATCATTTTGAAAACTGTCCCTCTGATTGGTCGGTGGAGGGGTCCAATCAGCGCTCAAAGTTTTGATGTCATCTACCAACGAGTCTTTGTAGAGAATTCTCTAGTATTAATTCCATTTCACCTTTCGCCATCTGGTGGTTGGTTTGTACTATTACACCTTTATACACGCTTATTTTTAATTACAACTTTTAAACCTTATTAACATTCTTTTCATTAACCTTTTCTTAATTAACTAACTTCTTAATTGGTTTTCAAGAAGCCAAGTCCATTTATAACATTGGTGATGCAAATGTGGAATTGGATTCTGACAAAAGCAGAGAAACCCTACCTCTTAAGGAGGGAAAAATTCCAGAACTTAAATTGAAATCCGTAATTAAACCTGAACTCTCCAAGGAACTCCAAGGTGGTCAGAGGAGAAATACAGTCACAGCATTTCCCTGTAATTCCCTACCATCAACAAATCTCCAGGAAAAATATGGACAAAAAGTAGAGGAAACAGAAATTGAGTATCTGTGGAGAATTTGTTTCACGGGCAAAAATGGAATATTACTGGATGATATAGAAAGTTTTGAATTCTAGATTGTGGGTGTTCTGTTCCATCATGAACCAGATCCTCCTGACTTAATAAATACACACTGGGCAGGAGGAATGAATATTATGAAAAAAGGGCAATGTATTACCCCTATGCAGTCAGCTAAAAATACCTCTGCTGCTGCGACAAAAACCCGCTGTTTGCAAGCACAACAAAAACATGCAGATGCAAGTATTCCAGCCTTTGCAGAGGTGGATCTTAATACATTAAGACCACTGCTGAAAGAAACTCCAATTGTGCTAAGAGATTGTTTAGTGGGGAAATGGGACAAAGGCCAGGGAGTAGTAGTACATAGTGAGGCTTTGCACAGCCTGCAAGCCCTGAGAGGACCTATCCCTACATGGGAAAACCTCCTACATAATGCAAACTCTACAGAAAAAATGAGCTGGGAATATCGCAGAAGGATGACAAGTACTGAAATGCAGAAACCCCCTAAAAAACGGGTAAAAACTGCCTTAGCTCTCAAGGACTGCTTTCTGAGTAGTGAAGGGGAAAAGTGGCAATTCAAATGCCTCACACAAAGAGAAAAAAACCCAACACTCCTTTACAGTAGGGAAAGAAAACACACCTAAAGGCTGGACACCCTTTAACTAACTACCCCTGACACATTCCTGCATTTCAAAAGCTTTTAATCATCCATATTACTCCTCTGTAGGAGCGAAGAAACCTTTAAATTTTTGTAGTTAACACTAAAGTTTGAAATCTCTTTTGAATACTCCTACAGAAGCCAAAAAACTAAAGTTTTAGAAAAAATAAAATTAGACTTGATCAATCTAACTCTAATAAAAAGTGTTCTCTTACACTGCTAAAATCTGTTTTAATGTAATTAAGATTTTAAAACAAAAGCATTATATTTAAAATGCATTCTACTTACAACTCTTCTGTTTGACTAATAAAAGAGGCAAACAGAAGCCAGTATTTTAAAACTGATTCTCAAAACTTAATCCTAACACAGAATCTTTTCGCTACAACTGTCCAAACACATTCATGCATAAATAAATGGCAGTTTGTATGAGTGGCTGCCTTCAGCTAAATAGCAAATTCCCTCTAAAAGGTAAAACTCCTGAGAACTAATAACAGCAAATCAAACTGTAATTACAAAAGTAGATGTTATATCTACTCCCCAATACTAAAAAGAAATGTTCCTAGATTACCTGTGATAGCCACAGAGTTCACTCAGATACTCTAACTTTCCTTTTAAAATTTATCTGTGTGTATGTGTGAATTACCTATGTGTGTGTGTGTGTGTGTGTGTGTGTGTGTGGCAGCCAGGAAAGCAGCTTCAGAGGTAGAAATGGACACTGCTAAAGAAAGAAATAGGCAAGAGAAACTCCTCCTGCCTGAGGGAGAGACTAGACCAGTTTCTTCTGTCCTCTCAGCCCCCAGGCTCCGCCTGCTTGCAAAACCAAAGCCAGTACTGGTGATATCTCACTCTGCAGCAGAATTGGTTAATGAATACCCCTGCATTTATAGAAATACAGGCCAATAGCTCTAAATATTGAAACAAGAGTACAAGTGGTAAAAGAAAGACTGAGAAGTGTACCAGTGAGAGAATTGAAAGTTGTAGTACTGGTAGTAAAACAAAAGACCGAGACAGTGTATGATTAATTTCGTATGATTATTTGGGCTGGTGCCACATGATGATTGTGTCAGTGGAAGTGTTAGATAGGCAAGTGAATGAAAAAGAGAAGTTTTAATAAGAAAAAGCTTAAATGGCTGTCTTTGCAGACTCAATTCTGATCCATATAAGTTAAAAGTCATGCAAAAATCCAGACCTTACAAACCTATTGTAACAACAAAGGTGAGTTAACTAACAAAAATCAGAAAAATAAAAATTAATCCACAACACTGATATCAATTTGGTAAATGATTGCATTATAAATTAGGCCATACTAAAAACCTTATTTTTGCAGCACAAAGCAAAGACTAACCATTGACCAAGAAGGTGTGTAGAATACTTTTATACAATATTCCCAGTACCAACTAAAGCTTAGATAAAAAACACCCAAACCTAACACCATCCTTACATATCAAAAGATAACAAAACACTTTAATCAACTTGGCAAATAAGTTATATTGAACCTCTGAACCATCCATGTTGCCTTTTGCTATGAAGGCATGGCGACCTGGTTCAAAGATATCAGCACGGCAGCCCGGCCTCACCCGATGCCACTCGGGCCACAGACACACAGACACCAATGTGGTGGATGGTCAAATGGCGTTTATTGTTTTATCTCATGGGATTAAATAGTCAGGGGGCTTCTCTAATCAGGAAAGGGGAATTGTGGGATAGCTAGGGTTAGTAAGGAGTGGAAAACTACTGGGTTTAGGGAGGTTTTCATTCCTAGAGTAGTGCTTATCACAGAGGAATGAAGGGGAGGAAGATTCTATGCTGCTCTTGCTTTTATCACATCACGTAGCCGTCTGCCTGTTCTTCTCTACTACACCGTTACAGCCCGATATCTTCCGCACGCATGTCCCTAACTTTCCACACATCCAACAGTTACAAGTAAAAGCAACCATGCTGATGCAAAATCTACTATTTCAAGACTCAATAACTGGTTTTCCAGCCTCCCTATCCCAGACTATATGCAGAGTGACAATGGGTCGTATTTCGCCAGCGTGGTGGTACAAAATTGGACTGGGAAAGAAGGTATCAAATGGATTTTCCATACACCTTATTATCCTCGGGCAAATGGGATTGTGGAGCATGCCAATGGTTTACTAAAACATTACCTTAAGCCACACAAGCCTGGGTGGGATAAGAGACTAACTCTTGCGCTGTACCAGATAAACAACTGATATGGGCCGATGGACAGCCCAGTATCATGAGCCTTCCTGTGTCCTGTGTCTTTTGGAACAACGACAAATGACAAAACGGAACCTTTTCAGAGTAACTTAACAGTGGGTCAACCAGTAATGGTTAAATTGCCCCAGACTGGGATTGTACCTATGACTTTGACAGACACTCGAGGGCCCATGGCCTGGGTGGCTACTGATTCTAACGGCCACCAACACAGGATTAGCTCCCGATGGATATTTCCAACATTCTAAACTGTCTTTGTTTCTGTAACCTAGTTTTGCCCTGTAAAAAACCGATATCCCAATGAAGCCTCGTAAACCACACCTACACTGCTCCCATGTGGTGGCAGTGAGCATAGCAATGTGTTTACAACTAGAGGCCAGAGAGGGAACTGCTGCTATACCTCTCGGGAAAAAACTTACCTATCATTGCTTAAGTTCTGCAGGTTTTGTTTCTCTAATAACCTTGAATGTTTAAGAATATCCTCACCAGACAGAAGACTAGGTGCATACCCCGACATAAAACAGAAAACCGCTCAAACAGCAGGAGAAAAGACTTTGCTACCTACATAGCTGTGAAAACTACAGAGACTCCTGGACTCCTAAAAGCAAATAACACCAAATCCAAACACAGACGGACCTATGGGATTGCACACCGACCAGTAAATCTGTTGTAATCAAAAATGTTAATTACAGTATTGTTTACATTCTTGTATTTTCAAGTCACAACTTTTAATAATGCTGAATGGCTAGTTAGCCACCCCGATAAAACCTTGCGATTAACCATTATAAAGGAAAATCTAGAAAACAATGTCACTGTTCCTGAGAGCCACTCCAACCTAACACAGATAGAACAACTGCTATCTGACCCCTGGAAAAAAATTCCCGTCTCAAGCTAATATGAGCTGTTACACTGGTAACAAATCACAGAGATTGCTGGATCTGTTCTCAGTTTCCCATTCACTCAGATGGAAGTATTCCAATGATGGGAATTCCCACACCAAACGTGTTTTCCAATGGTATTCCTTCTGCTGAAATAATGCTCCTTCTGGAAGGGAAGGCAGTCCGAACCTTTATAGACCAACAAATCCTAGCTGTAGATGTAGTAGCCATGGAAACCTCCTGTATTCACAGATGCCTAAAAGGACCGGGGGTGACTTCACACCAGAAAATGGAATTACCTGAATGCAGCCTAGGGATCATGGTAGGAATCTATCCCAAGTGCCATTCATATTTAGATGTAACTGGGAAAGTCATTTTAACCACACACTAGTGGCCTATTCCAGACAATACGGGATACTATTGGCTTTGTGGACACAAAGCTAGAAAAGCTCTACCCCCTAGATGTTATGGAATATGCACCATTGGAACAGTAGTCCCAGAAATAGATGTCATTGATAAATCAGAATTTCCCTGAGGACACCTAAGATCTTTCATAACAAGACATAAATGAAATTTAAATCCCTTAGTTGAAAGACCCTCTGGTTACCACAGATTTGTGATATTTCTACCATGGCTAGGAGTACCTGAATTAGAACAAGCAATAGTGAATATATCCAGAGTCATCGAACAAATAGAAAATTGGACAAACAGTGCAATCAGTGCTTTGCAACAAGAAGTTACCAGACTCTCAAAGGTAGTCAATCAAAACCAAGTGACTTTGGATTTGCTTTTGGCTGCCAAAGGTGGGGTATGCACAGTTATCAACACTAGCTGCTGTGTATACATAGATCAGACCCTAAGAATACAAACTGATCTAGAAGAAATTAGAAAAACCACTGGAATCTTACATGAAATCCAAAAGGATCAAAGGACAGATATATTTGATTGGATAACCTTATGGATTCCGAATCTAAGTGCAATCATGAGGAAACCGATTGGCGTAATAACTGTGATTCTAAAGTTAATGTTTAATATATGGATTATATTACAAATTTGCAAAACTGGAACCAACAAAATATGTAAATCTGACAATAACCATTTTCTCTAAAAACTCTCAAGAAAATTAATTTAACCTTGTTCATGTAACATCAAAACCTTATTTAGTACTATTGAAGTACCAAATGATTTGATAATTTTAGTTATTTTGATTAATAATCATATCATTTGTATAATTAATTAATAAGCATATCATTTGTAGTTTTGCAAGTATTGCAAAATTATTTAGAATAATATATTTAGAATATCTGTACCTTCACTCTGATTGTCACAGTGGATAAAAAGGATTTCGCCCTAAATATAACTTGAATTTCCATATGATTATGGAATCAGTTTTGATTACCTCTCCTTACCTCTTCAAGGTAAAACATATGTAAGCAAAAACAATTAAGTTTCATTACATCCTTGATTCCCCTAAGACAATCAAACCATTATATAACATATATATATATGTATTTGCTTAGATTATTGTAAAATTGTCTAGCACTAAATACGTTAAGCAAAGCTAAACTTCACTGAAAAAAGACGCTGAACCAAGAAGCATAAAGGAAAATGGAAGGAGTCACCAACCATCCGCTAGACTTCAATCACTACAACCTAAGAACTACCTCCACAAATCCTTCCCTATTCCTGGTCTACATGTCATCCTCCTATGATCTCAAAGTTCAGGGGGTGGGGGAACAACCTACCCTACATGGACTAATAACTGGATTGTCCTTAAGTGTCGCGGTAAAGACGGATACACAACACACACTTATTATAATCCAAAGTCGTAAGAAACAAAAGAAGAATTTTTATTATTCTCTGATACGACTCTTACACCTTTTCACAATTACTTGGCTTATTATGATTGGCTGTTAGTAGACAATGGCAGGGCTGTCTAAAAAACAATGACTATTCAAACAGCAATACAATAGCTATACAAACAATTAGTTACATATTATATGCAAGTTCCTTCTTGTACACTCTTGATGTTCCATAACAAGAACATCTTCTCCTTGTGTACAGAACATCTTCTTTCATTGATTATCTTCTTGGCTATCACTGTGGCTTTCACTGTGACTGCAGTTTCTCAACAGGTAGATTTTGATTGTTTTTAAATCAAACTCTGTGAGGCTTTCAGACCAGCTGTCAGCCTCATCAGTTTCCACACAACTATCATGTACACTCTGGATCTAATACCATTGCCTTACACGTATATGTATTACAGAAACTGAAGCAACAACAGGTGCTTCTTATCGACATTAATACAATATATTTTAAAGAAATAGTACAACCTAAGAAAACAATGTATATCAAAATACTCAGTGATAGTACACATACGTATATAAGTGGATGCTTTTATAGCATGGAGGCAAGAGATACCTGCACTATCACTTCATGAGGTAAAAACCAGTGTCTTTGGTCACAGGGATGGATTGTGGCAGGACATCCCCTCTGTCTCTCACAGCTGGGGCATTTGAAAGAGATAACTCAGGCCAGATTAATAGCCCAGCGAGGGGTCAGAGAGCCCAGCAGGGAGTAACCCCCTAGGCACCTGAGAGTCTGAAACTCCAGCCCCAAATACACATCTGGGTATGAGAGCAAATGTGGAAAGAGATAAAATAAACATCGGTGACCAAAAGGCATGGTTCTTATGTCTATAAAAGTCCACACAAATTAACAAAAAGGCAGAAGTCTCTCACACACTCCTTGGGAACGTGTGAGAAGATTTCTCCCCCCAAGTCTGGACACAGATTTTTGTGGTTGCTTTTCCGGAAATTGAGAGAAAGGAATTCAATGTCTAATCCTTCAAGAATTGGATAGTAAGAAACACTGGATCCTTAGTTATACTATTTCTTAGCTAGCTGTAAATTTAATGGTACCTTTAATTCTGCGTGTATTATACTAGTATTCCCTTTTTGTCTTATCCCTGTGCAGTAACAGTCTAAGTCTTATATCTGTTAGTTTTGTGTCTATTAATAAATAATTCATTCTATAATAGACCAAATCAGCCATTATTAAGGAACTTGCGAATGAGAGTGGGTCTTGGGGTGCTGGCCACCTCAATAACACGACTGCCTGCTGCCAGAGGCCTGGGCAAAAGGCAGGGACTGATTTAAAACCACATCATCCATTCATAACACCTTCCTACCCCAGCTGCTCAGGGGCCTCCTGTCCCCTTGTAGCCTCCTGCCACCCACACCCTCACACATCCCCCTCGTGCCTTCCCATTGCCTTGGCCCCTCAGGGATTCCGCAACACCTCATCCCCTCACGGCCTCCCACCGCCCCAGCCCCTCAGGCTCTCCCCCAGCCCAAGCTGCCCGCCAGCAGCACAGCCCCCGACAGAGCTCCTGAGGGGCCGGACCAAGAGGCACCTCAGAGCCCTCAGCAATCCAGCCAGCAACACACAGGCAGGAGGACACAGATGGCAGTTCCTGGCTGGGACAGGGGTTGTGGCCATCTCCGGGCACCAGTCTCACAGGGATCCCCGCAGCTCCGGCCCCTGCCCACCCGCTCTGTTGGCAGCATTAAAACTTCAGCAGAACCACCAAAGGCCAAGGGGCTTCTGACCATTTTCCTTTACACACAGCGATCCCGGGCAACTTGCTGACCCCAAGCATCCTTTTTCTCCTCTTCCCCTGTGCCCTGCGGA
>VZTE01006237.1:36966-75017 GCA_013397775.1 Eulacestoma nigropectus | reverse complement strand
TGTGTGTGTGTGCGCTCCACCCTGTATGTGTGTCTGTCGCCCTGTGCTCCCAGCAAAGTGTACGTTAAAAACCCAAACCAAAACCCTATGGAATATCAGGGACATGGAGATCAGGATTTCTGCCGCGGGAATTGTAGGGGTCCACAAATGGGAAAACACGGAAATGGCTGGATTCATTCTTAGGCATGGATGTAATCCCTAAGAAAACAGGGATTTGGTTCTTTTTGTTCTGTGGTATCTAAAATTCAGACTCGCTCCTGGTGCTGTTTTCCTGCCTGTGCAGCTCCTGAAGATTTGGGATGGTGGGGTTGACGTGCTTTTCCATTGCGTGTACATTTAAATACGCTCGAGCTATTTGATAAATAACTGCTCCCAAGCTTTGGTGATATTAAATCCAGCTAAATAAGATTCCCCATGGAATATCGAGGCTCTAATTGAATCTCGGGGGTTCTGGGCCCGTTCACAAACAGCCTTTGAGTTGTTTTTGTTCCTGACGTCAGCCCAGGGCTTGATTGAATTATGGCCTTGGACTGCGGGAGCACCTGCCAGGGCCACTGCGCTGAAGGGTCCAGCAGCATTTCCAGGACAAACCTCGCTGGGAAGTTTGTGGCTGGGATACAAACTTCCAGCCTGGAAGCAAAGCTGGCAAATGCAAACAAATTCCCTCAGCTCTCCTCTTTTCTTGGTGATGCTCCGATGCTGCTCCTTGGGTGCATCCCTGTTTGAGGTGACCAGGGGATATGACAGAGGAGAGGCTGAAATACGGGGATCTGATGAAATGACACAAAAGAGACTTTTTTCTTTGGGGTTTCGGGAACAAAGGCAGAGAAGAGGCTGGACAGAGTCAGGTGCTGTAATTCCCGTGGCACGAGGCTGTTTGGATGGACTTTGGGAATACCTGTGAGCACAGTCCGTCTCTGCTGAGACTTCCATAGGGCACAGCCTGGTTTTCCTCATTTTTTTAAGGGAGAAGTGACAGCAGGTATTTTGGGAGAGGAGCAGGGATGAGGCTACTGCCTCCATGATCAGGCAGATCCAGCATCAGAGCTGGAAGAAAGCGGCCTGAGAGCTTGAGTAAGTTTTACCTGACACTGCGGCAGCCTGTCCTGGGTTCATCCACAGGAGCATCTGAGCTCTTTGCCCTCCTGCTTTTCCAGGATTAGCTGTTTTCCTTGGATTGTGCATAAAATGTTGTGTTAGGGCCTGAGCAGAGCCCAGATGATTCTTTATTCCGCTGGGTCCGAGTTGTCAGCAAGCGTCGCTTCACTTGGGTTTTCTGTCCCTAATCCCTTTGTTGATTTTATACTCTTCGGGAGCATACACTCACTTAGGAAATCCTGGGTCTTGTTGGATAAACAGAGGAAAATTCCCGTTCCTAAAATTAGCTCTTTTGTAAACACCACAAATTAGAGCATTAATTTATGAACCAGCACATTAACAAATGGACATCGGGCTTTTCCCGCTCCTAATGTCCTCATTTATATTCCATAGACTTTTTTGTCTTATATATACACCTTATATTTTTTGTTTATATTCCATATATTTTTTCCCGTTTTTATTCCATAGATTTATTTGTTCATCCTGCAATCTCTGCCTTTTCGAAGCGATGTTAATTAGCAGCAGCGCGGTGCCGAGCGCTCGCGCCGTGCTCGCGTCGAGCTTTGATTAAGAGCTGTGGTCAGGGTGGAACAGTGATGCTTCCCATGACTGGAGTGCACAGCAAATCCTGGGAATGTGTCGCTATCCAATTAGGAAGTTAACCTGGAAAGATATCCAGGATCGGAACAGAAGGCCGGAGCTCGGCTTTTATCTGCGTGCCGGCTCTGTCGCACGCCGTTCCTTGCGCAGGTGCTGCTTCCCTGGCCGTGGCGGGAACCTTTAACCAGAAAATTATTGGGATTAGGTTGTCCTTTTCCCTTTAGCCACAAACCCAATTTAGCTGTAGCGCGAGAATGTTGCCAAATTGAAAATAAATTTATAGATAATGTATAGAAAGTGACTCGTTTAGGAAAAACCCTTCATTATCTGAGCACTGCGGGGCAAGATTTGGGCTTTTGGGGGCAAGATTGGGTCTTTTGGGGACAAAATTGTGTCTTTTTCGGACAAAATTGAGGTTTTTTGCAGCACAAAGCCAGAGTTGAGAGCTGTGCCATTTCTTTGTGAGTGTGATATGGGGCGGTGGTGAAACACATTCCGAAAACAAGGATTCTCCTGTGTCCAGCCCGCGGGCTTGTCTGGATGTGACTTAGGCAGCAACTCCAGCCCCTTTAATTCCAACCTACTCTTGCCTTGTCTAAGGAGCAGAAAAATTCTTTATTTAACATTTAGGAGGGGAGGAAGGAAGTGAAACCCCTGTGAGCCAAAACTGAGCAGATAAAGTCATTTTTATTTGCATTTTTCCGCTCCTGGAATCCCCCTCCCTGCAAGTGCTTGTAGCCGTCAAACCACAGTATCTGACTAGAAGGGGAGGATGAGTTCTATTAAATATTATGTTGAAACTTTAAATAGAGATAAAACTGGTTTCTAACATCTTTTGAAGTGTAAAATAAATCCTGTGGCTCTCGGGCACAATTGCGGTGTTGATAAACAGGGCAGGGCCTAATGGTGAGTTGTTCTTTCCTTAATCCAAAAGAGCAGGAGCTTAAATAGAAAGTGCAGGATTATAAAAGAAGCTGCTTTATTCCTTTTTATTTTTTAGAAGAGAAGGAGTTGTTTCCTCTTATTCAGCTCAGTGCCAGAAAAATCAACTTGTGGTGGTGTCCAGAGGGGTGGGATGGAGCCCTCGCAAGGAACAGGGAATCGTGAAGAGTCACAAGTGCTGTGTGTTCACTGGAGCCACCTGGGAATTTTATTAATAATATTTACAAAGATATTTTGCTGGTTTATGCCCCTTCCCTTGCCCGTGGCTGTCGGAAAGAGCTGGTTCAGGAGGGAATTGCGAGCAAACCGGGATAATCTGTCGAGCAGACTCCCGTTTGCCTGTGGTGTTGCTGGGAATTTGATTGAAAAAGGGCAAAAAAAAGCTGAATAAGGCCAGGAGTGAATTCAGACCTGCGAGCTGGCGCCGAAGGCAGGGATTGGAGGCAGAGCATTGTTCCCGCTCCTGGCCGCCGTGCCGGGAGCCAGGGAAGGGAAGGGAGGCCGGGCTGCTGGCTCGTGTCACAGATGGCACCCATCTCCCTACTGCGACTTGGATCAAACACTGGCGTCTTAATCGAGCGGAAGCATCGAGGTGCCTCCCTGGAGATAAGGCAGCCTTATCCCTCTTTCAGATAAGGGTTTAAGGTGCCTCTTTCAAGGGATCCGTCTTCATCCCGCTTGTAAAGCCGGCTCGGGGACTGCGGCCCTGCTTTGAGGTGGCTGGAGTTAAACAGGATGAATCCCATCCCAACCGTCCCCCGGGGCTGCAGAAATCCTGATTTTTGGGAAATTTGTATTTGTTTTTAGACCCCCAAACACTTCTGCTGTCTCTGAAGAATCAGGAGCCCACCTGACACAGCCTGGCAGCCCCAGGGGACGTTTCCGTTCTTATTTATGGATTTATTACATTTATCCCATTTATTAAAGACTGCCACTGTGCTTGGTGTTGTGCTTTTCCGAGGGTTAATTGGTTCCAGTTGCAGAGTTAATTGATTTCGCTTGGCTCCCAAGGAGGAGATGTGAAATGGAGGCTCTTCCGAGGGTGACACTTCCCGGGAGAGGCAAACACCTCCTCTCCCCTTCCTGCGAGGTACAATCCTCCTTTGGACCCTAAAGAGAGGGAGTATTTGCTGCCTCACCGTTTCATCTCATCCTAGAAAATTCCTTCCAAGTGGCAGGGAGTCTCTGCACTCCTCAACATCCCCAGTATTAGCAGCTTTGGATTTGCTTCCAAGGCGGTGACTAATAGCAGCAGATTCCAACTCGTTATTCCGACACTTTTGACTCAGTCCCAAATTTGCCTTCCATCCACGAGCTATTTTGCTCTCCCAAGATCATTGTGACAACTTCTTTTTCCAACTTAAAAAGGTTTTGGATCTTTAGAGTTTCCGGAGAGGATTTTAGGAAGAACATCTCGTTTAGTGATGGTTCCGTATGGAATCATCAAAACTTTGGGCAGCTCGTTGCCTAATCCTGGATTTAGGAATTTTTTTGGTGTCCGTCTCGCTCGGAATTCTGACAAACAGCTACTTCTCTTTGTCATTAGAGGCAGCTAATTAACTGATATGGGAAAGATAACATGGAAAATGCTATCTGGGCACTGCGGCTTGGGAACCTTGACTTTGTTTTCCTAGAGTCCTGGAACGGTTTGGGTTGGGAGGGGCTTCAACACTCACCTTGTTCCAGCCCTCTGCCGTGGGCAGGGAACCTTGCACTACCCCAGGCTGTTTTCTGGGAATAAGATGTGCTCCAGATCCATAGGTACTTGTGAAGGCACTTCCTCGTATCCTTCCCTTTTATCCGTCAATGGAAAATTAAAGCTCCCATTTCCTGGTTGCTTCGTTGGCTGAAGCCTCCTTCAAGCACACATCGCATAATTTGGCTTATTCAGCTCCTCCTCGTGCTCGTGGTTGTGTTCCATTCACCTCCAGCATGGATTCGGGGAGAGGGGAAGGATGAATATGGATGAATGGATGAGTACAAGTGCTGGGAATGATTTTTAGCGCTTCTCCTGTTCCGTTTGTCAGGCTCACATGGAAAACTGGCAAGCTCGGGCCCGTGGTTTGAATCACCAAGTGCACTTCATGTGCTCTTACGTGGATATGGGAAGCAATGGGAATTTTCCTGCTGACTTCCCTAGGAGGAGTTTTTTCATGGAAAGGGTCAGGTGCTGGAAGGGGCTGCCCAGGGAGCTGTTGGAGTCCCTGTCACTGGAGGTGTCAAGGGAATGCCTGGATGTGGCACTCAGTGCTCCGTGCTGGATCAGTCACAGCTTGGACTCCATGATCCTGGGGGCTTTTCCAACCTCACTGATCCTGGGAATAGGTCAGCTTGGAAAAGGAGGGCTCTGCTTGTTTATTTGTTTAAGCTTGCCCAGAAGAACCATTTTTTTTCCCTATTCCCCTTAGGATTTCAGTGGGGTCTAATATTTGCAGGGGTTGAAAAGTTGTTCCTTCCAGCATTTTGAAGTGACTTAAAAATGGTTTTCTCCATCGATTTGTGAGGATGTGGAAAACATTTTTCCCTTTTAAAAGAGTTCCCTGCCATCCTTGTCACCAGTGCACGCGCCGCGTTTCCTTGGCCTACTGTTAAATGTAAACATCTTTAAAAAACCAGGGATATATTCCCACACACCACATTATCCCGATCCGGCGTAAGCATCTGTGGTTGTAAGTGCACTTCATTTCACCTAATTAAGTTATTTAGTCATTTACACATTAGCGATGTAGTACAGATTCCACTCTGACAGGAGCGGCGTGTAATTACACCCCGCTTCTCCCTGCTCCATGAGGGCCGGGATGGGGCTGGATCAGCCCGGCCCCAAAGCCATGGGTGAAAAGAATGAGGGGTTGTTAAGGCCACATGAAGGGAACGGCTCCAGGGGTGCCAGCAGCACTTGGCCCCCGGTTATCTTCTCCCAGTATGGAGAGAGGGAGAGCCAGGAGCTTTCCTGAGGCGAACCAAAGGCCAACCACCATGCCCTAATTGCTGGTGTTGGTTTCCAAGGCTGGAATTCCTGAAATTAATAAGGTTTCTGAAAGCACAGCTAGATTAGTTTGGGTTTTGCTCCTGGATTTTGGTGGTTTCCTGATGGAAACCGATCTTCTGAAGGTTTGGTGTCCATCCATCTCTCCCTTCTTCCATCAGAGCTCCTCCTCAGCGATATTGGATTCTTCTCTGTGAGGGCAGGGAGGCCTGGCACAGGGTGCCCCGAGAAGCTGTGGCTGCCCCTGGATCCCTGGCAGTGTCCAAGGCCAGGCTGGATGGACTTGGAGCAGCCTGGGACAGTGGAAGGTGTCCCTGCCCATGGCAGGGGTGGCACTGGATGGGCTTTAAGGTCCCTTCCCATCCAAAGCCATTCCATGATTCCGTGAGTCCTGCTCAAAGATGAGTTCCATTGGCTTTGCCAGAGGAAGGATCTCACGCAGTCCTGACACGCTGAATTCCACGCGTGTACAGCGCTAGGAGTTGGCTGTGACTTCCCGAAATTCCGTGGAGCCGTGCCAGGCTCGCGCTCGTGCAGCTCCAGCTCCTCTTTGCTGCTGTCGCGGCACCGAGCGCGCCCGATGTGCAAAGTCAGCGCTATTTAAAGCGCTCGGTTCGCAGAGGAAACACCTCTAACCTTCCAATGTGGGAATGAGATGGCAGCCTACTTCTGGAGCTTCCCCAGGTTTTTCCATGAGCATGGGTTTGCTTCCATCGGGGAACTTCTCCGGGGAGCGAAATAGTGCAGACGTTGGATGTTGTCACTTCTCTTAAAAGAGACGCCAGCGATGACATCTTAGGGCATCACACACAGTCACAGCAGGAGGCATGGATTTAAGGTGTTCCCTGCTTGCATTCCTGGCCTCCTTGAAATTAACTGTCAGGATCCTTGGGATGAAGAGGGAAATTTCCTCCTTAAGCTGGAAGTTCTAGATCGCTGTTAAAATATCAATTCACACTTTCCTTGGGATACAATTCCAGGGCTGGAGAGAGCTGGAGAGGAACTTTGGACAAGGGCCTGGAGTGCCAGGACAAGCGGGATGGCTTCCCACTTTCAGAGGGCAGGGCTGGATGGGATATTGGGAATGAATCATTCCCTGTGAGGGTGGGCAGGCCCTGGCACAGGGTGCCCAGAGCAGCTGTGGCTGCCCCTGCATCCCTGGCAGTGCTCCAGGCCGGGCTGGATGGACTTCGGAGCAGCCTGGGACAGTGGAAGGGGTCCCTGGACTGGATCAGAAATAACTGTGGATGGATGTGGAAACAATGGGAGCAGTAAGAAGGATAAAGCAGGTGCTTATTTGGGATTTTGCTGGTTTTAACTCTTACTAATGTTTATTTGGACTCCGAACGTGAGGACCAACTTTCCCAGTTTCCTGTCACACGAGTCGCTCCCCAAAGGGAAATATCCCCGATGGAAAACCAGAGAGCCTACGTAGATCTCTTTGGTCTCACAGGCAGCCCATTAATTTGCTCAAATTAAATATTATCTTTAAATATTGCAAGGTTAAATGTCCACTGATAATGGATTTAGACGGCCATTAAGGCCTAATTGCTCCCTAATGGAGTTGGCCAAAGACATTTATTTGATAGAACTTCTTGAAAAGGGACTAAAAGCACCAGGAGGGGTTTTTTCCACTGGTCTTTTTTCGTATCCACGTAGGAGATTAAATTCCATTTTCATTTAACGCTGTGGGACCTGGTCTGGAGAATCACAGAATCCCAGAATCGCTGAGCTTGGAAAAGACCTCCAAGGTCATTGAGTCCGACCTGTGACCGATGGTCAACCAGGAGGAGATTCCAGAGTGGCTGGAACAAACTGGGAGGATGATCCCAGCTGGTTCAGACCTTCTTCCTCTCCACAGCTCCTGACAGGAGGGTGGAACCAGGTGAGGGTTGGGAATCTTTTCTCAGGAGGAAGCTACAGGACAAGAGGAAATGGCCTCAGGCTGTGCCAGGGGAGGGTCAGGCTGGACATCAGGGGGAATTTCTCCATGGAAAGGGTGGTCGGCTCTGGGAATGGGCTGCCCAGGGAGGGGGTGAAGTCCTCATCCCTGGAGGTATCCAAGGAATGACTGGAGTCTGGTCTGGGTGATACAGTGGGGATGGGGCACCTCTTGGACTCCACAGTCCTGAAGCTCTTTTCCAACCTAAATTATCTGAATTGTCCTAGGCTGCAAATCCCATTCCATGGAAGTTTCCTGCTCCGTTTTCAGCAATCTTGCAGGACTTTTTTATGGCAGGAAGAAGATAAATATCCATATTTTCTTGGATAGTGGCTTGTGTTTCAAGCCTGCGAGGGCCTTAATCACGAGGAGATGTTATCCTGTAAATGGGATGTTTTTCTTCTCCAGCGATGTTTAATGAGATCCTATCAAGGAAAAGACTTCCTTGGAAGAAAGGAAAATGCTGCTCTCCCTGTCACAGTTTTATATCAGCAATTAAAGCATCTCTGGGACATGGTCCTGCTTGGCTTTTGCCTTTTCCATGCAATTCCTGTCATGGCAATAATGAATCAGGCGGAATTTTGCTTCCTTTTCCCTGTTCTGAATCTCCTGAGAGAAAACAAGAACCAGAGTGATTCACAGGGAAACATTTGTAGGAGTTTTTGGGATTCAGAATTAATTTAGGAGATGGATTTCAGTAAGATTTGGCCTTTATTTTGTTATTTTTCCCTAAAAATACAGCGGAGAGGGATGTGATGAGGACAGTCCATCACTCCAAGGAGCACTGGTGACCCGCTGAACAGCCAGCCCATGTGTTCTCACTCCTGATGCTTTCATTCCAAACCTTTGGGTGGCTTTTGACTCAGTTTGTAGAATCTGATTTTTTTGAGGATAAAATCCCGGCTTTGGTAGGTTTTGTCCCTCAGGGATTAGTGAGACAAGAGGGTGCTGTAGGAGCAGGGCTTCCTTATTCCGTCTTCCCTGCACAAAATACTAGGATAATGAGTGTGTTTCCAGTGGAAAAGTTCCTCGTGCAGGGGGAGTCCTTAGTTTGGATGACAGGGGAAAAACCCTTTGGTGTGTCTGGGATAGCACAGATCCACGTGGAGCCACCAAGCCTGCCTGATCTCACTGAGAGACCCTTGGCTTCCCCTTGGGCCCCTTCCAGGAAGGTGCCGGAGATTTCCTTTTCCATGGAAAGCTCTTCTGTGGATTCAGAATGCATGGAACACAGTTGGAAAATTAATTATCTATTAATTAATCCTTCCCCATTCTTGCCGTATTTGATGGCTTTACCATACCCATGGAATGCTATTTTTGGGGTTTATGATTGGCTTGATGAGGCGAGGAAGGAAAACAAACCGGGATGGTTGCAAAATGGGAAAAAAATCCAACAAAACCCCTCAAAACCTGCAAAACGAATAGACCTCTAAACGGGGATTTTTTTTTCCAAGCAGTCATTGCAAGAGGAAGTCAAGAGTTGGGTTTATTTGTAAGTCCTTTTACCTCAGGGGTCAGGGCGGTCCTTTCCCTGGAGCGCCCCTTCCCTTCGGCACCTTTGGCCTGGTAATCTGGATGGATCTGGGGACATTCCCAGCGTGCAGCAGGGAAAAACAAACCTGTGCTTTCAGATCTGGCTTGGCTTTCCATGCTGCCGCTTGCTCCGAACTCTGCTCCAGTCACACGGGGAAGTGGGACAAGGAGCAAATAGGAAATCCTTGTTTTCCACAAAAAATGCTGAAAACCATCGTTTTGTCTTTGTGCCATTTACTTCCAAAAGTTTGGGAGCCAAAAAATGGCAAGCAGGAAGCAAAATCTTGTTTTTCCATCTTTGCCCAAGACGAGTCATCTTGTTTGCTTCCCTTTTTTAACCGTTTCCCGGGAATCCGTGGTGGTTCTTTTTTACCATAGATCCAGGCAAAGATTCCTGAGAGAACAAGTGCGATCCCAGTAAAACGGAGGCTTTGATTTATTTATTTGGAAAATAAGCGCTGGGGTGGGCTGGGTCTGAACTCCAACCTCCTTGTGAGGGAGCAGAGCTGAAACAAAGAGGAGGATCCTTCCCCAGGAGCTTAAAGCGGGAATCTAAAGCAAGGGAGAACAGATGGATGGACAGATTGGGGAGCCCGGGAAAACAAAGAGCCGGTATTGTTGGGCAGGAATCGCTGCGCTCGGCTCATCCCGGCAGCTCCACCAAACCGGGGCTGGAATAATGGCTGGCTCGGGCAGCCGGCTCTGGAACACCGGGATGCCGGGAGGGAGTGCAGGCACGAGCGTTCCGGGCTGGGTTTGGCGTTGGGAGAGGCTGGAGAGCCAGCAGGGCTTTGGGGCAGAGGTGGCGGTGGAGGAAATGAGGAGAGTGTGGATGGGATCGCTGGGATCCCACGCCGTTCCATGATTCTGTGGTTTCAGTGGGAAGGCTGTGAGAAAGAATGGGAAATGCTGCTCCGGGGTGTTTTTATTTTCTGCTCAGCTCCTATAAAACCAGTTATTCTCAGGAAAAGCTGCCGTCAGTGCGGGTTTCATCCAGCAGGAACTCTGGTGGCATTCCGGATTCTCCCCCCGGCCAAGCTGAGATCCTGGAGTGGAGCGCTGTGTTAGGTGTGCTGTGATTGCCTCTCTCCTCCCAGTCCCCATTCCCATTGAAATATCCAATGGCTCTCATCAGCCAACATTGCCACTTCCTATGGAATCCTGCAAATGCTCCTCTGGCTCCTCTCTGCAGGGACAATGGATAAAATGAGCTGGAATGAGAGGGCTGTGTTTGAGGCTCGGGGCTTCTGCAGCTGCTGGTGCTGCTGCTGGAATGCTGAATAGCCTGGGATTCACAGCACTCGCCCAGTAACTCCAGATAAAACCACTCCAAATGCTCCAGCCCTTCTCCTTTTCCATGCGATTTCCCGCCCGGGCGCTGGAGTGGTGCTGGAGAAAAGGATTTCTGTACTGGGAAGCAAACAAGGAGTGGTTTGGTCACTGCGAGCAGCAGCTGTGGCGGTGGGATTGGAGCAAACTGAGTCCAACAAGGAAGGCTTTATGCCTTGGGACCCTGTGGAACAGGCCTGGCCTCCCAGGGAAGCGGGAATGTGCTCCCAACGTCTCGGATGGCGAAAGGAGGCCACAAGTTGTGGAGGTCTTGAGTGGCCTGAAAGATACTTATTTATATTTCTTCCTTTGGATAGTGCCCTGTTTGTGTCAGGAATCATGGAATGGCTTGGGATGGAAGGGATTTTAAGGATCATCCCATTCCAATCCCTGCCAAGAACAGGTTGCTTGTTCCCCTTCAGGTTGCTCCAAGCCCCATCCAGCCTGGCCTTGGACACTTCCAGGGCAGGACATGGCTATTCCTTTTCCTTGACTTTTTCCCTCCTTCTCTGCTTTGATTGATGGAAACGTTCCCTGGGAGTTGTTTCTTGCCATCCTTGAAAAAGCCCTGGAAGCACGAAATGTTAGAATAGTGTTAAGTCTATTTTTGACAGGAAGGCTGGAAATATAAACCCGGGGCCGATCCACTGGAGGGAATGATCAAGGCAGGATTCTTAAATCCCGGGAAATTGCTAATTTATTAATTTTCTCACCTAATTTTGATTTCTGGTGCCACCCGGCCCCAAAGCTGAGCGAATGGCTGAGAGCTTATTTGCATCTCACAGGAATAACAAAATCAAATCCATCCCTCCCGTTCCCTGCTTTCCTTTGGAATTGAAAAGGGGGTTCTAAAGGGTTCCACTTCCAGACATACTTTGGGAAGAGCACGAGCCGGGATCTCTGCAGGTTTTATTCTGAGGGAACGGGGTGGATTCTGTCAGCTCTTGGGATGGATCCTGTTCACCTGATTCCTTTGGAATTGCTCCCAGGCACAAGCACAGGGAAGCAAGAGTGTGTGGCATCTGCCCCTGGGTGCTCTGGAGCCAGGCTGGAAATGCTGAGGGGGTTCACCTGGAGAAGGGAGGGATCCAGAGGGACCTCGGAGCCTCTTCAGTGCCCGAAGGAACTCCAGGAGAGCTGCAGAGGGACTGGGGACAAGGCATGCAGGGACAGGACACAGGGAATGGCTTCCCAGTGCCAGAGGGCAGGGCTGGATGGGGTGTTGGGAAGGAGTTCCTGGCTGGGAGGATGGGGAGGCCCTGGCACAGGGTGCCCAGAGCAGCTGTGGCTGCCCCTGGATCCCTGGAATGCAAAGGTGACATTCCCTCAGTCCTTCCTGTGGCTGCCTCCGGCTGTGCTGGCAACAGCCGCGGGATGAGGTCAGGCGAGGTGACATCGCTGTCCCTGTGCTGCTGGGGCAGGGAGGTCACGCTGAGTTCCCTGTTCCTCACGACTCGCTCCAGGGCTCCGTGGCGACAGAATCCACAGTCCTTGGCACAGCCAGGCCTGTCTTGTACCCGGCTCCCTTTCTGTTCCAATCCTGCTTTTACTCCTGCGGGAATGTCAGACTTGTTGGAGGTGTTCCAAACTTAAACAGATGTGAATAAGAGCCTAGAATAGGAATGTGGTTTTGGTTCTTCCCTCTTTTTTTTTCTTTTTGGGAACACCCACCTAAGTGCACCTTGCTGTCTGCGTGCAAGAGCTGATTTAATCAAGCTTCCATTCCGGGCCGGCTCCGTCCTGCTCCCGTTACGGGGAAGATCCCGTTCGTGCTGCGGGATCCAGCTCTAACAGCCGGATTTCCACAGGCATTGGGGGCTGGATCTGCAGACAGGGATCTAATAGCATTTTGGGAAGCACGGAGCTCGTGTGTTGTGGATGTGCTGGATGGTGTTTGGAACACCCTGGGATGGTGGAAGATGTTCCTGCCCATGGCAGGGGGTGGGACTGGAGGGGCTTTAAGGTCCCTTCCAACCCAAACCGTCCCAGGATTCTGTGATCACTGGGAATCGGGTATCCAGGCACTTGTGGAAATGCTGCTAAACACCGACCTGCCCCTTTAAATCCCTCTTAGAGGTTTGACTTTAAAACTGAAATCTGGGGAAAAAACAACAAATGAAATCAGTGGCAAAAGTGAGCGAAAGCAGGCGAGGGGAGCCGAAAACTCGGCTCGCTCGGATTTGATTCATCCCTGAAACAAGCTGGAGACTTGCGAATTTTCCCAAAGTGCCATGGCAACATCCAGCTCTGTTTTGCAGCTTAGGAAATGTATTTTTGGAACTCCTGACTCACCCCCTTGAATATTTCTGCTGGACTAGGAGAATGTGTTTCCTTTTGCTTTCGTGCCACGATTCAGCAGGAAAAGAGGAGCAGCTCCCTCCTGGTTTGCATCATGTGCTGACTGGGAGTGCTGGGAGCGCTGGGATGGGCTCCCTGTGGGGATGGAGCTCCGAGCTGTGGTCTCCAAGTCCCGTATGGGCTGGAGAGCAGATAGCCAAGGCTGGAAGTGAGGGATAGCCAAGGGTGCAATAAATACACGCGCCTTGTATTTAAGGCAGAACAAGGTACCAGGTTTTCCAGCACTCTTAGGGAATCGTGGGACGGTTTGGGTCGGAAGGGATTTTAAGGATCATCTTATTCCATGGGCAGGGACACCTTCCACTAGCCCAGGTTGCTCCAAGCCCCATCCAGTGTGTCCACAGAGGTGCTCCGAGGGCTGGGGCCCCTCTGCCGTGGAAGAGCTGGGGGATCCGTACCAGAGAAACAGCCGAGGAAATTGGGGGAATGCAGGGAATGCAACAGCAGTGAAAATTATTGGGGAAAACTGGCCTGATCCATAGTTCTTGTCTGCTCTGTATAAATTCTGAGCAGAATTCAAATTCCTTTTCTCCCCAGTGCTCCTGGTAAATGCAGTCAGGAGTATCTCAGTAGTAAACACGGAGTGCTTCAACTGCCTTTTTGCCTTGCTTATTTTCCCTGCAAAGTCTTCCCTCTTTGTCGAAATTCAAGGAAAAAAACCGTCTTTGGGAAGGCTGAATTTTGATTCAGAAGGAGACACTGAGCACAGCCAACAGCGTTTTATAGCTCCTTCCACTTTAATTTGGGAAGCAGCCTATTTAAATATGCTAATGGTATGCACAGCCATTGGAACAGAATCCAGGCTATAAACTTCCCACTGAGAGCAGGAAAGCTGCGGCTGCCTCCCGACGTGTTTGCCAACTCCTTTATTAGGAGTTTGCTATCAAATCCTCCTGGACAAAGGTCACAGGAAAAGGAGCTGGAGGTATCAAGCGGGGTTATTTCCAACATTCCAGGTTATTTGCTGTGTCTGTAGTCAGATTCCCTGGCTTTGTGGAGTCGTGGAATAGTTTGGGTTGGAAGGGATTTTAAGGATCATCCAGTTCCATGGACAAGGACACCTTCCACTGTCCCAGGTTGCTCCAAGCCCCATCCAGCCTGACCTTGGACACTGCCAGGGATGGGGCAGCCACAGCTGCTCTGGACAACGAGTAAGCCTGACCTGGACTGAGCTTAGAACCGAGCTCAGCCTTTCCTTCCCAGCCCAGCTTTTGAGTCATTCCCGTGCCCAAGTCCCGTTCCAGCGAGCGGCATCCTCTGCCTAGCAAGGAGAGCCCTGTGATGTAGTTCCTGTCACTCCAGAGGAGCTCCAGTAATTCCGGATTAGAGGAGTTATTATCGCAGACAGGGGTTTAATGCCGGATCAGACGCAGGCTGGGAAGAGTTCTCCTTTCTACAAGGGGGAGGCTCCCTAATTAATGAACTCCAAGGAAATCTATGGAACGCCAAGAAGGCCAAAAGGATCAATATTTGTACTCTGATCAATTTGCTCAAAAACTGTCTTTATTTTCCCAGCACTTTATAGACAAATCTGTCATGAGCTGCCAAAGTGAGGAGTGTGCCCAGATTTGGCACCCAATTATTTTCCAGGGGTAATTAACAGGGAATCGGAGCTCCCTGGAAGCTGTGGTGGATCCTTGCACCAGCGTACTCGGGATCTGACGTCATTTTATCTCCCTGGAAGTGGGAATGAATCTGTTTATCTCCATCCACATGTAGTAAACCCTGAGTGGGATCCTTGGAGTAAATCCCTGTCTCAAGAACCCAGCCGTGGTCAAATTCCCCATCCACTGCTGGAGCCCTTAATTTTCCCATGGCCCAAACAGCGTGGATTTCCCTGGACTTGTTTTCAAGGGTGGCCAGAAGTACTTTGGTTGGGTTTGTTTTTTGTTGCGGGTTTATTTTGAGGCGGAATTTCTGGGAATTGGAGCTGTTGCTAACATGGGCATACAGGTAGGGAAGTCTGGGAAGGACTCCTGGGAACGGCAGTGTGGATGTAGAGAAGGTTGCCCAGAGAAGCTGTGGATATCCCATCCCTGGAAGTGTCCCAGGCCAGGTTGGATGAGCTTGGAGGGGTCTGGGATAGGGGAGGGTGTCCCTGCCCATGGCACAGGGATAGACTGAGATGGGCTTTAAGGCCCCTTCCAACCCAGACCATTCCATGATTCCATGTATTCCTGTGTATCCCACACTCCTGGCCAGCTCGGGTTTCTGGGAAGGAGGATGCTTTGCTCTCAGGGGTAAGTCCTGAGGCTGCCAGAGGTTTTCACACCCACAGCTCTGGATTTACTTCATGAGAAATGACAACGGAGTACCTGGCTAAATCTCCTTCCGTGAGCCTAAACTGCAGTTTGCCTTCCTGATGGTAAAGTGAGAGAACAGGAAATCCCTCGGGAACGTGGCAAATGCAAGCCTGGCTCCCGAGGAAGAGTCAGGGATGCGAAGAGGAGACTTTTTACTTGATCCTGGAGAGAAAGTTGGGATACACTTTGGAAGCAGAGCAATTAGGGATAGTTGAAGCAGAGACAGTGATTATTGGACTTTGTGACAGGAAGTCATTGAGAATTTCCTGAAAGGAGTCAAAGCCGAGTGGATTTGCGTTGTGCTCGGAGGTTTGGGACTGCTGAGATATTTATAGGAAAAATCCAAGAGGTTGTGTGTGGTTTCCATCATCCAGATTTCCTATAAAAAATAAATACACCGCGAACTCGGGGCTGCCTTTGCTGCTTCTGCAGCAAAACTGTCACCCTGGGTTGGGCTGGGCTTAAATTTGGGTCGAGGTGTTGATTTACTGTGCCCAATTGCTGGTTTTTATAGAATATGAAGTAGGGAAGACCCACAGAAACTGTGAATTGATGGAATTTAAGAAAGAGTGTCTGAAGAGGCCCTGCCCGCTTTGGGGCAGAGCATTTGGCCCCACAGACAGTCGGGGTTTGGGGATGGCAGCTGGCTGGGCTCTCATGTCGCAAGTTTTGGCCAGCTCCAGCATGATCCCTCTGTTCCGAACGGAGAGATGGAGATGCCTGCATGATTTAGGGGCTTAAATGCTCTGTTGACACTGGGAGTGGGAGCCTGGAATGCCTCAGGTCGGATCCCAGCGCAGACAGGGATTTATGATGTGGTTGTAGACAAGCCATTTAGCATGAAGACGCTGACATTTCTGTGGATGCCTAATTCCATGAGGAAATGCTGAAATACGGAGTTTGGGGAGCGATTGAGCAAGCGGCTCCACATTGTTTTGATTCCCTTCTCTTGGGAAAATTGGGGCTGATTCGGATTTTATTTACACCGGAATTAATCGAGAGTGGCTTCACAAAGATTATTCCTTACATTTGGGATGGGGCTTGGAGTGAGCAGGTCCTAATTCCCTGAAATCCAGGGGTCAGCTGATCCTATCAGTTTAATTTTCCAGTAAATTTGGAGGGTTCTTTATCCAAATCCTTCAAGTTGTGTCCCGGTATGTTTTAACAATTAATCTAAAATGTATTAATTCTTGTTAATGCTCCTCTCCACACAATGGCTTTTGTTTGGCTCCTGGTTCTGCTCTGGGTGAACTTCCTTCCAAGCTCCTATTCCCACCTTGGATTCAGCTGGAGCTGGAAAACCTCGCATCGCCTTTGGGGACTTGGAGTTTGTTTTCCCATCCCAGAGCAATTCCTCTGGTGCTCCATGTCCCGAGCTTCCGAAGCTGCTGAGGGGAGGAAGCAGCTCGTGTCTGAGCACCCCAAAGGTGCAGCAGTCACTCCACGCTCATTCCTCTTACGGATTGAGTGTGGATGGATCCAAATTACCACGGCATGGAATTCCAGAGGCCGGGTTGGATGGGCTTGGAGCAGCCTGGGACAGTGGGAGGTGTCCCTGCCCACGGCAGGGTGGAATGGAGTGCGTTTAAGGTCCTTCCACCCCAAACCATTCCAGGATTCCATGAAATCCCAAGCCCACCTCGGAGCTCTGGTGCTGCGTTGTCCTTTCCAGCTGATCCCAGTGTGCACAAAGGCCTGTCCAGGGTTTTTTTCAGGACTGATCCGTGCACACATAACAGGATATTCCGAGCGCCGGGCAGCGCGCGGCGGAGGGGAAGGAAGTTCCCAAAGCCTCGGAAGTGAGGCATGTCCTGCTGTTACTGTGCTCGGAGCCCGGATCCCGGGGGACACAAGGGGCCCGTCCCGGGGCCTCGGCCTGGCAAAGCAGGGCTTGACCCCAGTTTTACTCGGGTTGGGTTTGGGCTTGTTCCGGCCGGGTTTGTAAACACTGCTTGGATTCCATCTGCAGCACCAAGAGGAAAACGTGGCAAAATCAGGGAATTCTGCTTTATGCACTTTGGATGGGATCATGGGATGGTTTGGGATGGGAAGATCGTAAAGCTCAGCTTTAAGAGCCGTGAGCAGGGGCACCTCCCACTATCCCAGGTTGCTCCAAGTCCCATCCAGCCTGGCCTTGGACACTTCAGGGATCTGGAGCTCAAACACCGTGCCATGGGATATATCCAGCACCTGGGATAACAGGCTCTCCTCCTTCCCAGGAAAGTGAGGGGAGGGGAACAGCCACACCCTGCACCGTGCTAACCACGCCAGGGGGGTCCCTGCCTTACAGGAACTGAGATTAAGGGCACCTCAGGTGCATCCCGCAGCCAGGAATCCCTGAGTCTGGGAACAGCGAGTCAGCTCTTCCCGTTCCCAACGCTGCTTTGCGTTTCCTTGCTGTGCTTTTTTATTCCAGTAGCTGAAGGGATTCCAGGATTAAACACTCCTTCATGGCAGTGAAATAAAGTCGACTTTAAAGATCTCTATCCTAAATAAAAGGCTTCCCGTTGGCACGGTGATGGATCTCTCCAGCAGGTTTTAAAGCCACTGGATTAGCACTGGTGCTAAAGAGTAACCTGGGCAAAAGGAAAGGGAAGGTTAAAGTGTATCCGGAGTGTCTCGCTCATGTTTATAGCACGGTTTTATGGCTGAAGGTAAGACAGATCGCTGGGCATTCCTCCAGATTCCTGGCAGTTCCCCCTTTGCAAGGCACTAATATTGGGATTAGCAGGGTGTTTGAAAGCCATTACCTTTCCTCACCTTCCTAATTGCTGGTTCTTCCGGGAGAGCACGGAAAACCCTGGGCTCATAAAGGAGCCTCCTTATGCAGCGTATGCAGAGTTGGATTTTGGTAGCTGGTGGATTTATTGGGAGCTTTGTGTGCACGGTTTCTAGGGGCTGCATATAAATTTAGAGGATCTTCGGTTATTTAATCATGTTTAGGGTCACAGGTGGTGCCTAAAGGGGCTCCAGGAGAGCTGCAGAGGGACTGGGGACAAGGCCTGGAGGGACAGGACACAGGGAATGGCTTCCCAGTGCCAGAGGGCAGGGATGGGTGGGATATTGGGAAGGAATTGCTGTCTGGGAGGGTGGGGAGGCTTCCTGTTCCCAGCTGTGTTCCTGGGCTGAGCTGGTGTTTAGCCGAGGATGAGGCTGCTTCTGAGGGGTTTTAATCTGCCACGTGTTTCCTGGGTTTCTTTCGCTCTGGTCGGATTTGTTCCCCTCAGGTCGTTCCAAAGCCATCCCGCCCTTCGCCGTGGGTTGGAGTTGCTCCTCCGAGGAACAAACACGGCGTGATAAAAAAAGCCTTTCGTGGAGTACAAAGAAAGCACAATTTATTGTGGGGTTTGATTTTTAGAGACAAACCTTGAATAAATTAAGTGAGGGGCCAGAGATTTGTAATACTTCAGAATTAATAGTGGGATTCCTGCACTGTACCATAGGATTCTGGAATGATTTGGGCGGGAAGGACCCTAAGGATCATCCCGTTCCACCCCTCCAGGGACACCTTCCGCTAGCCCAGGTAGCTCCAAGCCCTCTCCAACACATCCAGGGATGGAGAGTCCACAGCTTTAGTTGCCCATGTGAATAAAAACTGGTCTTAGATTTCTGGCCTAGATTAAAACTGCTTTATTTGGGGATAGAAGTGACTAAAGACTGGAATAAAATAGCAATTGGGATAGAAAAAAACCCCTTCCAGCTGCTCCCATGCTGTTCGTCCCTTTTCATTAAACCCATCTCTCTTTGTTTACTCGCTTCTAAACACAGATAATTAAAATAAATTGGGCCTCTCCACGGCTCCAGCTCCGTACGTGGATTTGTGGAAATCCCCTCAAATGCTGCCAACACCTTGGTGGGAGAGGGACCTGCCCTTTCCACAGGGGCCTGGAGGGACAGGACACAGGGAATGGCTTCCCAGTGCCAGAGGGCAGGGCTGGATGGGATATTGGGAAGGAATTGCTGTCTGGGAGGGTGGGGAGGCCCTGGCACAGGGTGCCCAGAGCAGCTGTGGCTGCCCCTGGATCCCTGGCAGTGTCCCAGGCCAGGCTGGACGGGGCTCGGAGCACCCTGGGACAGTGGAAGGTGTCCCTGCCCACGGCAGGGGCTGGAATGATGCAATCCTTAAAATCCCTTCCAATGGAAAGTGTTCCAGGATTTTATGGAGGGAAATGGAGTGACGGATTTAAGCTCTTGCCCGGGTTGGGATTGGCGTGGTGGCCACGTCCGCCCCCAGTGCTGCCTCTGCACATTCTGGGCCACCCTGGTGCTGTTCCTCATGGAGACCTGGCCTCTCCTTCCCCAGCTGGACAGGGAGGGAGTGGAGATCAGGCCAGAGTCCTTAAAGTGCCCCGAGAGCGAGAGCAGGAGGGAGCAGAGCCCCTCGTTCCTTGGAATGGGAAAGCTCTCCCTGCCATATGTTTTGAATGGAGCTGCTGTCCCAAATGCCAAGACGTGTTGAAGGATAGCTGGGTGTTTGGGGATGAGTGTCCCATATTTACAGCTCTCCGAGTTGCATTGTTGTTGAAAGTCTGCTGTGGGCTGCAAATATGTTCTGGAGCTGGGTAAAAATATCCCAATTACCATATTCTGAAGGACAACAATTGCCATGCTTGGATGCCTTCGGAAGCAGCCCGGGCTGTAAACAGGATGTGCTGGGCCCCGGTCGCGCGCGGTTCTGCCGCCGTGGCCGTCGCAGGGAGCTCAGCAGCTTCCAAATAAATCCTTGGATCCTCCGGATCCACGCTTTGGGAAGCTCTTCGGAGCTGCCCTCCAAGCTTTGGCGTGGGGTCAGGGCTGGGTTTGCTCAGCAGAGGGGAGGAAGGTTGAGAATTTCCCCCAGGCTGGGCAGGAAAGCCCCTCTGATTCAGAATTCACCCCTCAGGGGGCAGAGGGCGGCTGAAGAGGAGCTGTCTCCAGACAGGGTGGGTGGGAAGTTCCCACCCCTTGGGCTTGGCTTGGTTTGCACTCGGCACTGTTGAGGTGAGTGACAGGGACAAATATTCCAGCGGGGTCCTGCAACACGTTCCAGGGAGATGTGGCTGAGTTTATCCTTCCTTGGTGCAGGGATGTCATTTATTCCTTTCAGAAGACACTTCTAAGGATAATTGAGTTCTTAATGACCCATCGGTTGAAAAAGTACAGAATGTGCTCCAGACACCTTGGAGAAAGCCGGGGCCTTTTCCCAGCTGGAATTCCGGCGGCGTTCTGTGCTTTAGGACGATGATTTGAGGGACGATCTAAAGCCAGCGGGTTTCCAGTAAAGTGCCCAAACTTCTCCTTAGTGCAGGCACGGGCCTCGTGTCCAGCCGGGAGGGCGACACACGGAAGCGTTTCCATCTTCCCCTTCCAGGTGGTTTCTTAGGATGTTCAGTTTTAATGAGTTCGCTCAGCAAGGAGTTGCTGCCTTCTCGGGAACAGGCTGGGGCCCTGGAAGTTTCTCCGGAGCATATGGGCAGGTTGAAAGGGAGCAGATGCTGCAGGGGCAAAGGGCAGAGCTCAGAGGTAGGAGATGAAGAAGCCTTCAAGGGCCCCTCGCTCCGTGAGTTTTCCGTACAAAATCAAACGCCGGCATTACGGAAGCGATCCCTGGCAAAGGCTTCAAGGGCTGCAGTCGTGGCTCAGCTGTTCTCGGGAGAGGGGAAGTTTTCCTAAAGTGCCAGGGAATTTCTCGGGCTTCCATTCGAGCGAGCGCAGTGGAGTTGTGGTGCCTTAAAAGTGTCCAGGGAAAAGGCCCGAGAGTGTGGATCCGGGGAAGGGCAGGGAGCAGCTGTGCAGGCGTTGAAGCCGAAGAGGTTTTGCAGATGCATTTGGATATAAGCTTGGACCGGGCTGTGGATGTCCTTGCATCCCTGGAAGTGTCCGAGGCCAGGCTGGGCTCGGAGTAACCTGCTCTGGTGGGAGGTGTGCCGTGCCAAGGGCTGGAATGGGATGATCCCTAAGATCCCCCCCAGCCCAAACCAGTGTGGGACTGATGATTCCATTTGGTATTCACTGTTATCCTGCAAGAAGAGCAGAAGTCCTTGAGGAAAGGAATGAAATCCTAATGGACTCCTGAGACTGGGAGGTTCCCTCGGTGATTCCTTTAGGGAAGGAGTGGGTGTGAAGGCACCGTGTCCCTGTTGGTGGCTGCATGCCCAGGACAGCTCCTCCCCAGGGAGCACAGCTCTGGCCGGCCCTACCTGTGCCCAGCTCCGTGTGTATCCCGAGGAGAGGAATCCTCTTCTCCCGGCTCTGACGGGTGGGAGCGCTTTGTGTATCCCACGGTGATGAATTAATCCGTGTTCTCCGTGCTCGCGCGGAGCGGGATGAATTCATTTGGCATTCATGGGCATGTCAGGCTTTTTTTATCCTCGGTTCAGCTTTTCTATTACAAAGCACAATTAGCTGGGAGACACTTGGAGCATTCCACATCCCAGCCGGATGTCACCCGCTCCCGTGGCTGGATGTTCCCATTCCAGTCCTGTTCCTTTTCTGGAGAAGGCTGGGGGGACCAGGGAATTTCCACTTAGTACAGCACCAAGTTTAGAAGTGGCCATTCCCCTTCTCCTTCCCTCTTCCTTCCCTCTTCCTCCTCTCCATGCCTGATCCAACTCCAAGGGTGTAACGTGCTCAATTTTCCATTTGCTTTTCCACGGGTATCCGTGAATCTCTGCGGCTTTGCAGGAGGTGTGTGAGCAGCCATTCCCTCAGAGATCCAGGGAAGCCTAAAGAGCTTTAGGGAAACTTTGGGAGAGAAAAAGAGGGAATTTTTTGTTGCTGTTGGAAAAGCCCTGTGAGACCATGGAGTGGCACTAGCACTGCCTTGTGTCCCCGAGTGCCACATCCACACAGCTTTAAATCCCTCCAGGAATGGGGGCTCCACCACTGCCAGGGCTGGACAGCCCTTTCCATGAGGAAATGTTCCCTCATGTCCAACCTGAGCCTCCCCTGGCACAGCTCGAAGCCCTTTCCTCTGACCCTCTCCCTCTTCCCTGGGAGCAGAGCCCGGTCCCCACCTGGTTCCACCCTCCTGTCAGGGGCTTGTGGAGAGCGGGGGAATAAACAGGAGAGAGGAATACGACATCATTCCGAGTTGGAATTCTGTGGTAAAATGATTTTCTCTTCCACATCCCAGAGTGTTTTGTTTGTAGCATCATCCCGGTGTTTTGTAGCATCTCCCAGAACATTCTGGCTGCGTTCTGATGTTCCTTGGAAAGCTCCTGTTCTCACAGGCTCCCCAAAGGACAGGAATTTGGGAACTTACTTATTCGGAAGCTCAGTGCAGATTTCTCCCAGCAAGGGAACAGAACAAGGCTAAAATAAGAAAGTCCCCTTTGACTCCTGGGGTCACGAGCCCTCTCAGGGCATCCCAGCGTTCCACCCCAGCGATCACGGAATGCTTTGGGCTGGAAGAGTTTTTAGGGAGCAGGGACACCTCCCGCTATCCCAGGTTGCTCCGAGCCCATCCAGCGTGGCCTTGGACACTTCCAGGAGCAGCCTCCGCCTCCTGCAGGGAGGTGCCTGCTGGCCTCGGGAAGCGCGCGTGAAAGGCTGGGATGAGGGCACGGAGCAGGGCTGGGAGAGCTGTGTCCGCACACACAAAGTCTGTGTCCTAGGAAAGAGCTGTGTTTGGCTCGCGGGACAATGCGGGGAATTATGAGCTCACCCCCGGCAGCACACTGGAATTCTTTGTTGGGAATACGACACTGGGAACAGTTCAGGTTTGTTTACACTGCTGGTGTTGCAGAGTGGTGTCTCCAACTCTCCGTGGGTGTTTGTGGAAGCTTGGGAAATTCAGGCAGAAAGTGAAATGCCTGTTTGATTCCAGAAATGAATTTTCCAAATATTTGAGGCCTTCATCCCGTCCTTCTTCCACATCACCTCCCTGCCTGTTGTTTTGGGCTTTTCTTCTCATGTCCTGATGATATTTAGAGCAAAACCTTCAAAAAAAGATGGGATCAATGGATGTGCATTTTAAATTTTCCAGTCCTTTAGCTTATCAAATATCCAGGTTTCTTCTTCCCTTGATCTTCCTCTTTAATCCTTCCTTGTGTATTTTGTTGAGCTCGGTTTTTTCATGTAGTTTTTCAACCTAATACTCGGATAAATCCAAGCTCTTTTGAAGAGCAGAACAGCAGGAAAGGTCTCAATCCACCAACCAGGCGTGTTGAAATTAATTGGGATTAGCAGGCCCGGTGCAAGGTGTTTTGGGAAGCAGCAATCCCGAAGTGGCTGTTTATCATGTTGGAATGCGATAATCATCAGCAGTCCCGGATCTCCCCCACCCTCCTTGGTTTGGACACAATTCCTGCAAATCCCACGGCGATCTTTAGGATCACCTTGCTCCAGGTTGCCCAGAGAAGCTGTGGCTGCCCCATCGCTGGAAGTGTTCCGGGTTGGGTGGGGCTTGGAGCAGCCTGGGATAGTGGAAGGTGTGGAATGGGATGATCCTTCAGGTCCCTGCTAGCCCGTGATTGGCTGATTCTTTACATCCCACCTTGTTTATCCCATGTTTCCCAAAGAGAATTCCCAAACCTGCCCATGACAGTTGCTGATTGGAGTATCCCATTGCCTGATGCTCGCGGTTGAATTTCCGGGAGCCAATGCCGGAAGCGTTGGGGTTTATTGGGATAAATCCAAGCTCCGAGAATAAGGCACCAGGGAATTTTTGCCTTGATTTTGGTGTCGTCGGGGTTTCACTGCCTTAGAGTAATCCAGCCCTGGAGAGGCCATAAGAAATTCCTGGGATTAGGTTTAGGAGCTTCCAAACCTTCCGGATCCCCCACTTCCATGGGCAGGGAGCCTTCCACTAAACCAGGGGCTCTGGAAGTTCTCTCCCGACCTTGACAGCGATTCCGTGACCTTGTGAAGCTCTCAATATCCCAGCTGAAAATGTAGGAGGTTGCAAAAATCCCGCTTTTTCCTCCAGCTGGAGCTTGCTTTGTTCTGGATCCGCGTTTCCGCCTTCTTTCCCTCTGGAGCTCAGCTAAAGCCGGAGCGGTTGGAAAAAGCTCCATGTTGGGCTCCGATGGAGGAATGGGATAATCCGGGTTCCTGAAGGGGGCTGGATCTCAGGGAGCATTAAAGCCGGAGCCGCCTTCTCTGCCGATCCCCAAAGATTGTTTTAATGAGAACTAAAGGGCCTTTTTCCAATTACCAGGGAATAACTGGATTAAGTTCCTGGGTTATGTCAACCTGCTTGGATTTGATTAGGGAGAAAGAAATGGATTTATCCGTCAGGGTTACTTCATTAAGGCTCCTCATTGATGCTTCGCAGAGGGTCGGGAGCAGTTGGCACTTTTCGGGTGAAATACCAGGAAAATTGGGAGGCGGCCGGGATGCGACTCCAGCGCAAGTCCCGGCTGATCCCTTTCCGCAGGAGGGCAGGGATCCGTGGGGTACTGGGAGGGAATCCCTCCCTCTGAGGGTGGTGCCACTGGCGCAGCTTCCCAGAGGAGCTGTGGCTGCCCCATCCCTGGACGTGTTCCCGCTTGGAGCAGCCGGGTCTGGCGGAAGGTGTCCCTGCCCATGCCGACGGTGCACTTGGATAATCCCTGGAATCCCGTCCGGCCCCACCCATTCCACAGTTCTGGGATTTATTTCCTTCCGGTGTCACTGAAAAGGGACACTAGGGCCGTGTTCCCGAGGGCTGAGCCCTCCTGCTCCCTGCCGCGTTTTGGGAGCCCTGCTCCGGGCTGGGGCGCTGCCCGTCGGAACCGATGGGATAATATCCCGTGATTTGGAGCGGGAGACGGATCGGGGCTCCCCGGAGTTAATCGCCTGTTACATAACACAACTGATTTTTAAAAATCTGCCTAATTAACCTAATGGAATGGTTGATCGGATCTGTCAGGTAAATGATCCACAGTTTCTTTCCCTTTTTTTTTTTTCCTGGAGCTTAATTAAATATTTACCTCCGAGTGTCTCGTGCTATTAACGTGTTCATCTGTTATGGAGAGAATAGAATTCCTAATTGGGGGAAAGAATTAAACTCCACGAATGTGTCAGGTTCGGAATCTTGGAAATCGCCCGGATTCAGTCACAGCACCCAGATTTTAGGTGCTCATGACCTTCTCTGTTCCTCCAGCTGGAATTCCCACTGATCCTAGCACCTGGATGGGTTCAGCATGAGAAAAGAGCGGATTTAAGCAGTGTGGCCCAGCCCATCAGCGTTTGCCCAGGGAACTGTTGCAGGCCAGGTGGGACAGGGCTCGGAGCAGCCTGGGACAGCTGAAGGGGTCCCTGCCCATGGCAGGGGGTGGGACTGGTCGATCCTTAACATCCCTTCCATCCCGAACCGCTCAGTGAAATACAGAGAAGGAATGTTGGGAATGGCCTGTTGTATCCAGGGATGTGGCCCTGCCCACCCGCATTCCTTGGATGATGCTCGAGGGTGAAGCACATCCTGTACTTCCACTTGCAGCTTTGTCCTGTCTGAAGTGTTTGTCAGTCCCTGTTTTCTGCTGGAGACTTGGGAAGGATGGGAGCTGTCTCACTGAAGTCTCTTTGGAGCCAGGAAGGAATTTCGCTGCTCAGACCTCAGCATTCCTGAGGGTCCGGCTCCTTCCCGCCGTGAATTTCAATGAGTTCATTTAAGCCGGGGGTCAGGAGCCACTTCCCGGCCTCGGCTCCTCGTGCCTGGCTCTTAATTAAAGGCACCGGGAGATTAATTTGAAGCGTTAATTTCCCAGTGCCCTCACAAAAGGCGGGAATGATTTCCACCAAGCCTAAAGAACTTTTTTGTCCCCAGATGTAGAAGACAGAACTAGCTCAGGGTCCTGGGGGAATGCAGGACATCCGAGTCCATCCCGGGTAAGTAGAATCTAATCTTTATCCCCCAGCCACGCTTCCTGCAGATGGAAACGTGCAGTCCTCGGGCTGAGCCGGCCTCGGAGCGTGCGGAAAAGCCGGCCTGGGAAGTTGGATTCTCATTAAGATGGCTTTTTTTCATGTTTTAATATTTTAATATTCAAACCTGAGCCTGGCAGTGCGTTTGGCTCCGTGAGAAGCTGAGCGAGGGGAAGGTGGCCCTGCCCACAGAATGGGGTTGGAACGAGATGATCCATAAGGTCCCTTCCAACCCAGAGCATTCCATGATTTCTATGAATATTAATTAATATGAATTAATTTATATCAGCCTATCAGCCCCCCCACCTCAAAGCACAGGTGCAGCAGAGGCTGCTCCCCAGTGTTTCTGCAGTTGGATTTTTAGGGCTTTTTAGGGATGGGAGGTGTTCCCAAGCCTGAGGAGAGAGGGCCAGCACCCATCCCTGTGCCGGGGCTTTCATTCCATGACCAAGCTGGAGAGGGGACACCAAGGTTGTCCCCGGAGCAGCCGCATCCCTGCCCTTCCCACCTCATTCGCTGCACTGTGGGGTTCCAACCCTGCTCCTTGTCCGTGGCTGGAATTTGGGGAGTTTTGGCCCATCCCCCTGAGCGTTGGACCATCCAAGCTCCAGCCCAGCGCCCCTCTGCTCCAGGCTGGGGCCGGGGCATGGCCCTCTCCCGTGCTCCCTGTGCCGGAGCGGAGTTCCCTGTGGGAACGCAGCTTCGGAGCCGCTCTGCGGCTCGGCGTTGCTGGGCTTTGTGAGACAGCTGGGCCCAGTCGGTTCGGTTGTGCCTGTGGACAGTTAGCCACATTTTTCCGACACCTCGGGATCGGGATGCCTTGGTGGGAAGAGCAGCTATTCCCAGCAGCGCGGCCGGATCCTTCCGAGCCGCTGCCAGCCCGGAGCAGCTCCGTGGAAGCAGCCCCACTTCCTGGCTGCCCCGTTCCCAGCCGGAGCATCCCGGCTCTGCCCTTCCTCCAGGCTGGCCGTGGCTCGTGCACCAGCTCCGCGGATCGCTCCCTGTTTATTCCCTGCGAGCGCATGGAATACGCCTGGGCCGGCCAAACAGTGCCTTCCTCGTGCCCTTATTTACGTTTGTTTCAATTGCTTCCTAACTGCTTCCCAAATCACTTGGAAGGATCAGGATTCCAGCAGCTCCAGGCCCTGGAATGGCGAGGAAGAGCAGCATCTCTGTCTCCATCCCCTCCTCATCCTCAATCCGTGTCCTTCCCCTCACGGCAGCCGAAGGGGATCCCTCATTTCCCCCATCCCTGCCTCGGAGGAAGGAATCCCACCACCTTTTCTTCTTCCATGCTGCTTTGCATCCCTGACGTCATTCCCGCTTCCATCTGTCAGTTTGATTTTCCTGCCCTTTTTTTTCCCCTTGACACTTGTATTGCTTCCGAGGGAAAAATGTTTTGAAAAGGAAATTGGGAATTGGCACACACCGATTATTTCTGCCTCCAAACCCCTGAATGAAGTTGGGAGATAGAAAGAAAAGGAGCACGAGCCTGGGAAGGATTCGGGAATTTGAATCGAGGCTGGGCATTAAGTCGCGGAATTATTCCACAAACAGCCTGACCTCGCTTTTTCCTGCTGGAATGGAATTTCCACAGCGGGAGACTTGGTCTCTCCGGAGTCTTTCTTCCATGTTTTAAGCAGGAAGACTCTTCGGAGAGGGTTTTGTGCTGATTTGCCCCACACAGAATTTCAGGAACATCATCCCAGGCCTCCATTCAGGATTCTCTTTCTAATGAACTAAACATCAGGGACAGCACTAAAAACCCTCTGGAATGTGTCATTCCAGCCAGTCAGCCGAGAAAAAAACCAAGGGAATGATGTTACTTAGAGCAGGCTTCAAATGGAGTAGGGAATTCTGGACTTTAGGTTGGGAAAATGCTGTTCCAAGGTGTAAAATTGTGTTTTTTCCCCATTTCTTGGCAGAACTATGGAGATGGGACTCACTATGACCACATGGCGAGCAGAGACCTCGGCTCACACGACAATCTCTCTCCTCCCTTTGTCAATTCCAGAATACAAAGTAAGAGCACGGAGTTTCCTCCCTTACTGGGCTGGGGGGAAGTGGGATCAACGGACTAGAAATCAAACCCGGGGGGCTTCAACCCCTCATCCTCATTTTTGGGGCTTGGCCTGAGGGTGGGAACAGGAATTTGTTTCAATTTTCCGTTTTTTTAGGGTGTGAAAACTGTGCTGTGCTGGTGTTCCTTATTTTAGATCCGTTGATTTTACCTGCATTTGATACCTGTAATTGTGTCTTCCTGCTGGGTTTGTGGTGCAGAATTAGGTTTGGCTTTTTCCTTGGACACACTCGGAAGGGGATTTTTAAAGCAGGACAAGCCTTTTGGAATCCTAATAAATAAATCCCAAAGGGAACAGAGAAATAGATGGTGGGGGACACCGGGAATGTCATTTGGAGTGGGAGGGATCGTGCCTGGAGGTGTCCAAGGAGCTCAGGGCTGGTGACACGGTGAGGATCAGCCAGCGGCTGCATCGGTGATCCTGGAGATCTTTCCCAACTGGAATGATCCCGGGATTCTGCGCCAAAAGCTTTGGACACCCCATGATTATTTATGAGGGAGCCATCGCTGCGTTCGTTAATTAAGGTTGATTAATGAGTTTGATTAAAGTAAATAAATGATGTCAGAATATCGGTCATGCTCAGGCTGGGCCAAGATCCCGCCCGTGCTCCATCCGTGAGCGAACCGAACGCTTCCCTTTCAAGCCTGGAGCCCGCTCCAAGGAAAACACGGAGCCGTGCCTGCGACACATCATTCCACAGCTCTAATGCACATCCCTCACCCCCGGCGTTGGGCAATAGTTGGGAGGCGTGGGGCGGTGTTGGAGCTTGTAGCCGTCCGTCCGGATTGCCAGCCAAGCGCGGTTACGGCAGTTCGGAAAAGGCTCGGGAGAAGCCAAGGAAAGCGTGGAAATAGCAGCGCTCCCTCCTGCACTCACGCCACGGGGCCCGGGGAGCGCCACGGCTGCTTCCCAGTTCGACCTTCAGCTGGAGTCTGGGGAGCCGGGAAGGGTCCGTCCCTCTCCTGCCTGCCCCTGCCTTCCAGAGAAATCGCGCTCCTGCTTTCGCCAGTTTCAAGGAAAACGCCGGTTTCCCTCGCTTTAAGGAATAACTGGTTCCTAAAAGCACAGCTGGAGGCAAGGTGATAAGGATGCAGGTTTCCGAAATTCCCGATAAGGAATTTGGGATGTCCCTGCTGTTTCGCCAAGGTCCCGCTCCATGCCCTCGGAGGGGTTTTCCCAGTGGGATGGGTGCACATATCCCTCCTGCTCCGGCACCACCCAGGGCCTGGGCTGGGGGATCATGGTGCCGTGTGGGAATGGGAATGGGAACGAGAAGAGGAATGGGAATGGGAATGGGAACGAGAATGGGAATGGGAATGGGAATGGGAACGGGAATGGGAATGGGAACGGGAATGGGAATGGGAAGCCGTGAGCAGCCCCGGGCAGGACGCTGTGGTTCCGGGACCGTGCATGGGAGCGTAGCCGTGCGCCGGTCGTGTCGGAATTTGGGATTTTGGGAGGAATCTAAACACTGCAGTGAGGGATGCTGCGCAGGGCCCGTTGCTCAGACGGGGCTGCCGGCTCCGACTCCGCTTATTCCAAATGCCTTTCATCATCTCCCTTTTCCTGGCAGCGCTCCGGGCTCTCCCAGGGAAGGGTCCCTGTAACTCGGGCCATTGGGATTTGGCACTGGCAGAGCCGCGCTGCCATTTCCTTCCCATCCTCCTCTTTCTGGTCCAGAGCCCGACAGTCATCCTGCTTGAACTGGTTTGTACTGGTGTCTTCTGGTGGCTTGGATGGACTCGCTCCCGACTGGAAGTGATGGGTACGGGATCATGGAATTGTTAGGGCTGGAAAGGAGACCACTGAGCCCGGCCAAGGCCGCCACTCATCCCTGCCCCCAGCTCCAGCATGTGGTGCTGCTTCTCACTGCCACTCCGGTTCCCAGGTGTGCTCTTTGGGAATGATCTTATCCGGCTAAACCCTCTTCCCGCAAGGAGGAGCTTGCTTTTAAACCCCGGGGGACCTCACGGAGCATTTTCCTGCAAGGAGGAGCTCCGGGAGCATTGGGACGGCGCTCTCAGGCACGGGGTGGGATTGTTGGGATTGCCCTGTGCAGGGCCAGGAGCTGGATCGGTGATCCCTGCGGATCCCTTCCGAGTCAGCAGATTCCATGGTTCTATGATTAGATGCAGGTTCTGGGTGCCGCTGATTTATGGGGTGACCTTTGGAGCTCCTCTGGGAATATTCTGCCGTGGTTGTTGCGGTCACAGTGGGACAGCTGCCGGTTCTTTAGAATTCCATCCCTCCCCTCGCTTTGCCGACCAGGAATATTTAGGTTTGTGCTTCCAAGTGCTCCGAACACCCCAAATTTCACCCAGTGTTCCTCGGCTGCTCCGTGCCCGTGCCCATTTTTAATGGGATTTTCCCCGTCTCGGTCGGAACATCGCCGCGGCCGATGCTTTTCATCCCGGCGGCTTTGATTCTGTTCCCGTTATTATGAGGAGAACTGGAATTTTTTGCAGATTAGTGAAGTTTACCCAACACAGCATTAAAAGGCCTCGCTTTCAATTGCTAAACTGTAAACATTTGGGATGAAATTTTCCATGCTGTGGATCTGACTCAGCCCGCTCCGTATTTTTTTAACCTTCTGCAGGAATGATTTCAACATTTCCTCAAATGGGATTACATTGCAGCCTGGCAGATTTGGGATTTTCTCCGTCAGTGTCTGGCACGGCGGGAACATTAATTCCTTTTCACACCACCTCTGTTATGGCAGGTGGCTCCGCTTCCCGCTCTGCAGCTGGGAAAGGGACTCAGGGAACCGGGAGGGAAACGGCCCAAACTGTCCAGGAATTTCAGGGATGGAGCTTGGAGCGGCCTTGTGCTGCCTTCCGAGTCATGGAACCATGGGACCGTTTGGGATGGAAGGGATTTTAAGGATCATCTCATCCCAGCCCCTGCCACGGGCAGGGACACCTTCCACTATTCCAGGCTTCTCCAAGCCCCGTCCAACCTGGCCTTGGACACTTCCAGGGACTCTCCATCCTTGGAGGTATTCCAAACCCAAACCCCACATGATCTCCTGTCGAGTGGAGCCTTGAAAGATGCTTAAAAACGCTTTGTAGGAGCCACAAAGGCGGAGATGTAAAAATTCCCGTTCCCAATCAAGAGTTAATGGATTTGTAAGTGCTGCCAGTCAGGATTCCGAGCTCAGCATTCAACTGCAGTCCCGGAGAAAAGAAATGACAAGGACATCTCCATTTCTTTGGGAAGCAGCAGCAGATGTATAAATAGAAACTGTCGACTGTGGCAATTCATGTGCAGGAGCGAAGCCTTGAAATATGAGTTTGTCCTACAGACTTTGCAGGCAAGTTTACATTCCTTGGGATTTGTACTTAAACAAGGCCCGGCATTTTTCAGGAGTTACTTTGTGTGACAGCCTGGAGTTGTCGTCTCTGGAGGCAGAAGGAGCGGCCTCCTGTCCGTAATCCCGGGCTCCTGTCCGTAATCCCAGACTTCTGCCTGTAATCCTGGGCTCCTGCCATAATCCCAACATCCTGCCTGTAACCCGGCTCTCCCTTCTCAGCCATCCAGAAATCCTCCGATTTCCAGGCTCCAGTTCTCTCTCCAGGCTCCAATGTCTCTATCTCCTGGATAGAGGAGCAGCTTTTCCAGTAAAATCCAGTGGTTAACAGGCTCCTGCCTTTTCCAGGGATTACTGGGGCTTGGCTTTCCAAGGAGCTTTTGTTGCTGCCCTCCAGCTGAGCTGAGGCTGGGGGCAGAGGGAATTTTGAGCTCCCCACTGTTCAGGTATTGAGAGAAACCTGGAAGTGAATATTCCTGAAGAGGGAAGAACTCCATTTGTAGATCTGTTGGATTTGGGAAGTGGGAGGGGGTTGGAATAAGATGAACTTTTAAAGTCCCTTCCAACACAAAACGGTTCCATGGTTGGAAATAATTATTAAAAAAAAAAAAAGGCAACACAAAAAAATGCAAACCGAATTCAAAGCACTCCCAAAAAAAGGGGTTTAAAAATCAATTCCTGCTTTTTGGGGTTTTCTGGCTGGAGTTGTTCTGGCTGAAGTGGCTGCAGCCCCTTAATGACTGTGCATCACCTCGAGGTCCCGACGCTCTTTGGGGGGACGCGACCGGCTGCGGGCGGAGATTTGCATTACAGCTGGAAAATGGACATGTGGGAAAATCTGGGAAACAAAACAAATTTGGTGAATTAGTGGGTCATTTCCATAGGCAGTCACGCTCCGTTAGGCAGGGAAAAACAAAGGGTTTGTTATGCTCTTAGTTAAAGCCCAGAGTGTCCAACAAAGCCGAGTTTAATTAATAAGCATTCGCAGCCCGGCCCTGAAGTCTGAACTTCCCAGCGTGGAGAGATGGGGAATTAAAGGAGGAGTTAGATAAATAAAATCAACTTTTTGGGGGAGCTTTGGCTGGATTGTGCTGGAAAAAGAGCCGGAGCTGCCGGTGCCAGGGCCGGGGGGGCTGAGCCTTAGCGCCGGCCGCGCTTTAGGCCGTGCTGAAAACGCTCGGCTCCCTGCGTCCCCTCCGGGCTTTTCCCTCTCCACCCAGGACAAAAGGTGAGCCTTCCTTTCCCTTGGCTGGAAGCAAAAAATCCTTTGGATTTTTGGAGTTCAGGGTTTATTTCCCGCCCGGCGGCTTTCTCGGGAAGCGCTTTTCCCTCGGCCGTGTCAGGTCGGAGGCACGGAGGAGATCGGATCCCGCGGGAAGGAGCTCCAGTGGCGAGGATGAAACGGGGCCGACGGGAGGGTTCGGGAATTCTCCCCGGCCTCGTGCCAACAGATCCCCCTTGGCATATGGTCGGAATTAGGGACAGCACCGGTTCTCACACCAGCCAAGGCAGCCGGGACTGGGGCCGGGCTTTGATCCTGGGACCACGTGAAATGAAAAGCTCCGGAGCACGGGTTTAACAGGAACCAGCAGGACTTTAATTAGATTATATTCCTTCCTAACTGAAATCAGAGTATTCCCATTTATTCCTTTCGCCCGCAAACTTTTACTGTGCAGCTGCGGGCTGAATATTCCCCGCTCCTAAAAAAGAGGGATATTCTGGGAAGCAAACGTGGCCATTCAATGTGAGGAGGAAGAAGAAATTAGGCTGACAAAACAGTCCAGTTTTGCCGTCGTGCGTGTTTGTGTTCCTCTTTGTATTTGTGGGAATTATCCAGGAAAAACGGCTTGGATTAAAAAGGAAAGGCGAGGAAGGAAATGGGGAATAAAAGATGTAAAAGGCCGGATTCGGGGAAGGGGAGCGAAGGGAAAAGCGGGAGCAGGCCTGAGGTGAAGAGAAACAATCACGAGGATGCAGAAAGAGGAGGAGGCCAGGACAGGGCATTTTAGGACCTCTTAGAGCTGGAAAGGGGAATTTATTGACAGATGATGTAGACACTGCTAAAAAATAAATGGATTTTTCGCCTCAGTGTTCACAAAAGAGGACGGGGAACAGATGCCAGAATCGGCTCTAAATTTCCCAGGAGAGAGGCAAGAAATATTGAAGGAAATAGGGATTATTCCAGACTGGGTGATCACACGGTGGGTGAGAACATCAGTGCCCGGATTAAACCAGAGAGGGGCCATCCCAGAATTCCTGAATAAAGAAAGAAAGGTCTATGTCATGTTCAGGGGGAAAAACGTCCAACTCCTGCCCATCCTCAGTGCCCTCAGCTTCCACGGGGATAACCCTGGGGGGAGCCTTTGTTCCCAAAGGATTTCATGGACTTGCTTTGTGTGTGACTCTGCCTCCTTTAAAATCTCTTTTCCAGCAAGGAATTCGGGCTCCAGGGTGGGAGGCTGGATTTGGGGCCATCCATGAGCAATAGCTGGGATGGGTCAGGAGGAATTTTCCTCGGAGGGAACCGTCAGGATCAGCAAACACCAGGTGAAGTTTTCCAAACGGATTCCCAAATACGGGGTATTCCCAGCTGGAGCACCGTGTCCGGCTCTGGAGCCCACAGCAGCAGAAGGACGTGGAGCTGCTGGAGCCAGTCCAGAGGAGGCCACGGAGATTCTCCGAGGCTGGAGCCAGGCTGGGAGAGCTGGGAATGCTCAGCCCAGAGAAGGGAAGGCTCCAGGGAGACCTCAGAGCCCCTGCCAGGGCCTGAAGGGGCTCCAGGAGAGCTGCAGAGGGACTGGGGACAAGGCCTGGAGGGACAGGACACAGGGAATGGCTTCCCAGTGCCAGAGGGCAGGGATGGATGGGATATTGGGAAGGAATTGCTGTCTGTGAGGGTGGGGAGGCCCTGGCACAGGGTGCCCAGAGCAGCTGTGGCTGCCCCTGGATCTCTGGCAGTGTCCCAGGCCAGGCTGGAATAACCTGGGCTTGTGGAAGGTGTCCCTTCCCAGGCAGGGGGTGAAACAAAACGGGCTTCAAAGTCCCTTCCCACCCAAACCATTCCATGATCTCTGAGCTTCTCCCACGCACGGCTTCGGAATTCCCCTGGAATTCGGTGTGGAATTGTTTGTGCGGAGCAGAAGCAGAGCTGTGGTCAGCGCAGGGCTCGTGGCTCCCACAGCCGGAGGGCTCTGGGGCTCGGCTCAGGCCGGCAGTTCCCTTGCTGCCCCATCCCGGCGGGAAGCCGGGATAGTCGGGGCGTGCTCTGCGGGCCCATAAACGTTAGCGATGCGTGGCAGCCCCGGCTGCCTCTCCCCGCTCAGCCACGCCGTCCTTCCCACTCGGATTTGTGGGATTGGCTTCCCCCTCCTTGCCTGGCAGAAGGCTTCTTCGCCCGACTTTGATATTTTTTTCCATGTGGAATGGTTTTGATCGCGCTCGGCAGAGCTGTCATCGCCCCCCGAGCGGCTGCGATCCCAGGGCCGGCTCATGTGGCGCACACCTGGAGAACGTCGGGAAGGACTCGCCTTTGAAGCTCCGCTCGTTCCCTCCTCCGAGGCCACATTTTTCCTCCATCGTGTAATGGGATTTGCTGGGGAGACAAAACGAGGGGAACGAGCTGCACTTAAAAAGGGGGAATATCAAATCCAGCTTTGGTGGATCCGGGCAGGAGACTCCTCAGGGCAGAGCCCTGAACTTGGCCATGGCTCTGTCCGGTTCTAAAAATCCTGAAAGTTTGCTTCTTAGAATATGTTTTTTGTAGAATTTGGGTCAGAAGGGGTTTTAAAGATCATCGGTTGCACTCCCACATTTTTGCTGAACGCTTTCAAGATGGACTCATGGAGTTGTTCAGTTTGGGAAAGGGCTTTAAGGTCATCAGCCATCAACTCCGTGTTAAAATGCGGAGTGAAGGAATTCCTGGGCTGGAGAGGGAGAGCGGAAGGAAAAGGGGAGGAAAGGGAAGATGTGCTGGGGGGAGTATTCGGAGAAAGCTGGTGTTCAGGGAGATGCCGTGGGATTATTCCAGGTGAATCGTGGAATCCTAGACCGGCCTGGATCGGGACGGATTTTCAGGGCTATCCCCTTCCACCCCATGCAATGAGCAGGGACACTTCCCACTATCCCAGGTCGCTGCAGCCTGGCCTGGAGCACTTCCAGGGATTGGATATCCACAGCTGTGGATGCGGCACAGGCGGATGAGCCGCCAGACATGGACGGAGATGGGAATGAGGGGGATGTGGGATCCTGGGGAGCTTTACACACGTCCAAAGGACTTCTCCCATGGACGAGGAGGGTGGTAGGAACCTGCCTCTCTGGCAGTGGAACAGAACAGAGTGGGACCCCGGACTCTGCTGGGGCTGGAAATCCCTAAGGAATACCGAGAGCCCCGTCCGTGCTCGGCGTGGACTCGTGTTCTGCTCGATGAGAGCGCCGGATCCGAGGGCTGATGGGAACGAGCACATCCCAGCCTCCCCCAGCCTGGAACAGCTTGGGTTGGTCTTTTGAGGGTTTCCTTTTCCTCCCCTTCCCGCCCCCCGCAGTTAACGAGGTGAGAGCCGTGCGGAAAGGTTGAATCAAAGTCAAAGGAAAGTCCTTTGGCACTCGGTGGGGATGAGGGAGGCCGCATCCCTAATCCTGCCGCGGTCCTCGTCACCTTATTATTAGAGCTGTGTAAATCTGGCGAGGGCTCGTGTTTGCCAAATATACCCTGGCCTACATCGGGGCTTATATTTGGAACTGGGGCCAGTTTTCACGCCTGTGCAGTCGGAATTTTTGCCAGTTCGAAGCGTAACAACAGGAAAGAGGATAATGAAGGACAGAGGAGTCAAGGAAGGAGAGAACTCGGGATGGGAGGAACTAGGCACAAAAGACAAAGGAATATGGAGCACGTTCCTCCTTTCCTGCTCCCTCCTTCCTGGACGTATCCTTTATTTTCCCTTCCATGCTCTGGTGTCGCTCTGTTAAAGGAAATTCCTCCGCTCTCTCCATGGGATGACCACAGGACCACGGCGGGTCCCGGTGGGATTTTCCTAAAATAAGGACTGTAAAGCTGTGACTTCCCAAGGTCAGCAGGAGAATCCACGGCAGAGCTGGACTAAATCCCGGTGAGGAGGTGCAGGGAGCCCGCGTGTGGGCGGACAAAGAGCCCAGGTCTGTGTCAGAGTTCCTCAGGGATAATTATCCGTCTCCTGGGGATGTGTGGGATGGGTGGAGCTGGGTATGGCGGGATTGGGTTCCCGTCTGCTGTGGTGATTCACTGATCCCTAACTCGGAGAGGCTTGGCCGAGGCACAGGAACCACACAGGGATATGGACTGGGAGAATCACAGGATCGTGCCATGGTTTGGGTGGGAAGGGACCTTCAGGATCATCTCATTCCCACCCCTGCCGTGGGCACGGACACTTCCACTGTCCCAGGCTGCTCCGAGCCCCGTCCGGCCTGGCCTTGGACACTGCCAGGGATCCAGGGGCAGCCGCAGCTGCTCTGGGCACCCTGAGCCGCATCCCCGGCACTGTCCGGGGCCGGGCTGAACACGGATGCTGCTCTCCAGCTTTGTCAGGAAGCTCCGAGGGAACGGGATCCCAGGTGATTCCCGTCCCTGGGCAGGTGAGGCAGCAGGAGCGCAGGGAGCCCAGCTCGCACCCAGGGTTGTTTATCCCATCTCCAGCCGTCCCCCGTACAAAGGACATGGAATCCCGGTAATGATCGGGAAGGGGGAGGAGACGGGTGTTTCAGTGCCTTTGATCTGGGGCTGGAATCGCCTCGGCTTTGGGAAGTTGCCTTTGAAAGGATCCGGCGCTCACATCTGCTTTCTGTGCCGCCGTTCCTTTGGAGCCAGAAATAAAGGGGGAGTTCATCCGTGCTAATGTGTCGGGAGAGCGATCCCGGCCAACACCTCTGGCCAGGTGAGTGGGACGCAACCAGCTCCCAGCCTTTCCCGGGAAAATCGGGTGGTTCATAATGAGCCTGGAATTTTCATCTCAGTGCCTTCACGTCTTCCTCGAATCCTCTCAGAAATTCCAGTTTTTCTTTATATTATTAATGCAGCAGCTGTTGCTGTTCAGGCAACTTGCGAAGGACTGGCAAATTTGGGGGGGGGAAAGGGAATTCTTTCAACTTGGGAAGCTTTAGTGTTGCTTTCTGGAGTGTCTGGATGGGGAGCAAGGATCCCCAGATTCCATTGGGATGTGGGAGCGTTCCCAGGTCTCCACAGGGGGTTTGATCCTTCATCTCCGTGTTCCTGGAATTTCCAAAAGGCTTTCTCTCGGTTCGTTTTCCAAGCACAAGTCACGGCTCTTCCCGGTCGCCCGGGTTTCGGTGGGATTTCTGTGGCTCTTCCTGGGTTTTGTTAGGAGGTGGGAAGGGGCTGGGGTGGCAGGAGACCCTCGGGCTGTGCCGGGTGCTGTGGCTTGGATTCCTTCCCATTCCATCCAGGTGAGACAGGCGGAGTTGTGTCAGGGTTACCCATCCTTCCTCCTCCATGGAAACCATGGGGGAAATACCTTGGGATGCAGGTTAGGTGGGATGTGGTGTCCATAGGGACCAGAGCTCCAGGCTCCTCCTTGGCACTGTCCAGCCTGGAGAAGGGGAGGATCCAGGGAGAGCTCAGAGCCCCTGCCAGGGCCTGAAGGGGCTCCGGGAGAGCTGCAGAGGGACTTGGGACAAGGCATGGTCACAGGGAATGGCTTCCCAGTGCCAGCGGGCAGGGATGGGTGGGATATTGGGAAGGAGTTCCTGGCTGGGA
>VZTE01006237.1:24711-36143 GCA_013397775.1 Eulacestoma nigropectus | reverse complement strand
GGGGAAGGGAAGGAGCAGGCAGCTCCGTGCAGCTGAGGTCCTGCGGGACGGGCCGGGCTGGCAGCGGGGTCAGCGGCGGCGGGCCGAGTGGCTGTGTGTGACAGACTGTGAAATGGGGCGTTGCTGCGCGGCTGCGCCGCACCTGGGCCCTTCAGCTGTGATTGATTGGCTTGGTCATGTGGAATGGGCCCATCTGCTCCCGCTCCTCGCCTGTTTGTTCCAGCCGCGGCCCCTTCCCGGCGCTGCCGCGGGATCCGCTCGCTTCGGAGCCGCGGCCGCGCTCGGACCCCGGCGAAAAGCGGGAAGGGCCGGGGCCGGGCAGCGGCGGCTCCCGCGTGGCTTCGGTGCCGCCGCTCCCGGCCGGCAGCAGCCTCGGCTGGCGACTCTTACTGCGGCGAGGAGTTTTCTTGTACCCGAGCCAATGCTTAATTAAAACCGCTGACATCATGGTGTTATAATTAAGCGTGGCATTAATTAAGCTGGAATAACGATTTTTTTTTTTATTAAGAGCTGCTCCGATTGTGGAAGCGGCGACAACAACAAAAAAAAAAAAAAATCCCAAATAATTTGAGATGAACCCGGGAGAAATCCGTCCCCGTGCTCCCGCTCCCCGCAGCGGGCTGGGAACGGGAGGAGCGTCGACCGCGGAAAGTTTGGGGGATTCGGCGCGAGCCGTCGGGAAATTTGGGGGATTATTTCCCTTTTCCCTGTTTTTTTCCCTTTTCCCCCAAAACTGCTGATCGGCTCCTGGCATTCTGATGGCTAATTATGCATCGGAGAGCTTCGACAGCTGCATTCATCATCATAAAATGTAATAATTAATGACATTCCAACAAAGAAAAATATGCAAATGAGAACTCATTAGCATTTTCATATTCAGCTTTGATAATGCTTTTGCTGACAAGGTTGTAATTAATGAAAATTCATGTCGCAGTCAGGAGATTGGATCGGTTTCATTCCGCTCACAATTCCCAAATGCTTGCATTATGGAAAATCGGCGGCTCTGCCAACTTTTTCAGGGAAGAAAAAAACACACACACACACTAAAAGCACCAGATGCAAATGAAGGGGAGGGAGCCGTTAACTCCTTCCAGCCCTGGCCCCCTCCCAAAAAAAAGCCGGGAAGAAAAACAACCCCGATTTCCAGCAGCGGGAATACAGGAATTTCGGGAAAACTTTTTCAATTCCCTTCGATTCCGAGCGCTGCCGGGCTCTGCTCTCTCCCAGCCTTATCTCGTTCATTCCCCGATCGTTTGTGCAGCCGAGGATTCCTCGTGCCCGGGCAGATCCACGGGCCTGGAGAGCAGGATCCGATCCCGGCTGCTCCTGCTCCTTCGTCCTGGCATTCCCATCCCCGCCCCTGCCCCTCGCTTTCCGACGGGGCCTCCAAGGATTCCTCCTTTTCGGATTCGGGGAGCGGCCAGGGCCGCGGCCCGCTGTCCGTGCCTGCCGCGGCCCGGCTGTTCCCCATGGGAGAACCCGGAGTCGGGGGATCCGTGGGGAGCATCCTGGGAAGCTCTCGGTGCCAGCGCGATTCCAGAGGAAAAGCCGACGGCCTGGAATTGCAGTTCCCTGCCCTGGCGCTGGCAGTGCGTAGCCATTTACCCCGGCCCGGGATCCAGGTGGGAATGGGAATGGGAATGGGAATGGGAAGGTGACGCTGCTCCAGGGATGTGTCTGATCCACAGCAATTCCACAATTCCCAGGCCCGGGAAAAGACTTCCTCTCTTTTCCCTGCCCGCCAGCTCTTCCAGCATCCGTTCTTCCCAAATAATGGGATTTTTTAGGGACTTTGGGTAGCTGACACTTTAGAACTGGATTTATATTTCGATATAAAAGCATTGATGGGTTTGAATGATCCGCTTTTATTTTGTGGGATAATTTCCTTTGGGATGGGCAGGATGCCCAGGCAGATGGTGTAATGGCACCTGTAAGCAATCGGAATAGATCCGTTCATCCCGACGTTTCTGGGAGCTTTTCAATTCCCTTCTCTACGGAACAACTGGGATTCGGGCTTTTTTTTCCTCCCAAATCCACGGATTTGGGCTCAGCGATAAAAATCTGGAATGTGAAAAGTGTTGAAACGGCATCGACTGAAATGTTGGGATAGTTTTAATTAACAAAAAAAACCTGGGAATGAGGAGGGATGAAAGAAGTGAAAACCACATTTATTTGTTTGGACCCAAAATCGTTTCATTTTTAAAAATTCCAAATTTGGATAAAAAAGGCAACGAGATTAAAAACCCCCAAATTCCCAATTTTCTAAAGAATATATTGGAATGTATCGTGGCTCTTCCATGGGGAATGTGGCTTTGGGAAGCTGGGAATATATTTCCTGCACATTCCGCTTCATCCTTGTTTTCTCCCAGTGAGGAATTTGGGTTTGCCCTGGGAAGGGCTGGACAAACGCTCCCAGCCCCTCGGAGCAGGGTAAGGTGAGAAAGATTGGGATTTTATTCCCCAAAAACCTGGGAACACATTATCAAGCTTAAATAAATCCCACAAGCTCCTTCCAAAAAGCGCTTAAGAATATTCTGCTGGTTTTCCATGGGAAAAAGGGAACGAAACCATGGGTTTTAATTGAATGGAATTGAATTTCTGGGGAATGGGAAGCAATGGGGTGTGGAACGGAATCAGGCCTGAGAGTGGTGCACCAGAAATTAGGGATTGCTTCCAAGGGGAAAAGGGAATTTAATATCAAAAATCAGGGAAATAATGGGAGAATTTCTGCTGGATTTGGTGAAGCCCATTCCCCACTCCATCCCGGCAGATTCTGGGATCACGGAGCCTCCATGGGAATGCTCCCTGGCATTTCCAGACCCTGGGAAAGGATAAAACACCACAATTGTCTTCTTCTCCTTCTAATTCGGGGTTTTGGGATGAGCCAAATTCTCGTTCACATTCCCGGGAAAGATGCTGGGATCCATCTGTGTGCTCCACCACCGCTGGGACATTCCCAGAAGGACCAGGCAGGTGGGACTGGGCCGTGGTGCCTCCCAGGAGCAGCAGGCAGAGACTCCTATTCCTTCCCAATATCCCAGACTTCCAAACCTCGTTCCCAAGGGTGGGATTGTGGCCAGGCCAGGGGTGGCTCCGGGACCCAAACGCTTCCCCGGGGCAGGTTCTCCATGGGGCTCTCATGGATCCGGGGGAATTTTGGGAATTGCCACGCACCAGGCTTGCAGCCGGATCATTTGCAGCTCCACTGGGTTTTAGATGTGAAATATTCAACTTTCTCATAGGAAGATAATTCCAAGGTTTTTAATTTTTTTCAACGTCTTTTGCTTAAAGTCACGGATTAGGGAAAATAAAATTCTTTCCTGAAGTTGTTGTTCTCCTAATGGCTCAGAAAACAGGGAATTTGGGAATCAACCTCAGCCAGAATTCCTGATTTTCTAACGGAATGCAGAGGATCAACCCTGGCCTTCACAGCTCCTTGGATCCGGTTTTTATACAGACATTTTCATTGGGAATTAGATCCTGGAGCAGGATTCCTTCGTGGAATCTCCAGGGTTTTGGCTGGATTTCTCTTTTCCCCTCCGTTTCTGCCTCATGTATTGAATCCATTGGATAAGCAGGGAAGAGCCAGGGGGACAATCATGGAGCAGTGAGTTTATTCCTTGATCCTGGAATATTTAGGCTATTCCATGAGCTTGTGCAAAGAAAACATCCATTTCCAAGTGGTTTTCCTCCCAGCTCAGAGGCTCAGCCATGGAATTTTTTCAGGAACCATCATCTCTTTGGGATGGACCCAAGAAAACAATAAATCCTTTGGAATGGAATTCCTGGGAGATTCTGGGGGGGAAACACTGAAATCTCAGCTAAAAATGAAAGAAACTTCCATTTGCAACATCCCAAGGAAGGTTTTCCCATGGGAGAGCCAAGGATCACCACGATCCCAGATCCAAGCCAGCTGTGGCTTCCCAAAAATATGGGAATAGCACTGGGATTATTTTCCTACAAGGAATGGCAACAGGCAAATCCGTTATTTTGGGATATTGAATTCCTCCTGCCAAAATTCCAACTGGAAAAATTCCTTAAGGCAGAAGAGAAATTGTTGAACAAAGCTTTTAATGAATGTTTAATAATTCCTTAATAAAGCCACTCTTATTCCTAAGAATGATTTTTTTAATCCCGATTTTCCAAAATTTGGAAATAAATCCCTGTTTTTCTTTGGATTTTCATCCCAAAGCATCAGCTGGCCATGCAGACAGTGGCCTTTTCCAAGGATCACCTTGGTTCTCCAGGAAACAATTCCCAGTGTTCCCCAGAGCATTCCTGGTTGTGTGGCACATCCCTGGAAGGGAATCTTGGCACAGGAAATTTGGGAAATTCCAGGCTCCAAGCCGTAAAAATGGTGAGAAATTGCTCCTGAACCAGTTTCTGGAAGTCCTTCTGTCCTTTTCCACAGAAGAAGTTTTCCACAAGGAATTCTGGCAGCACCAGCTCCTGTTTTCAGCACCAAATCATTGCAGAACCTCATTAGAGGCAGCTCATTTGCATATTTTTCCTGTCTAATTGGCCCATTTGTTATCAATGGCAGTCAGGATCCATCTCCATAGGGGTGGGAATCTGGTATTCCCGGTCTCTGCGGGGCAGGCATTGGGAAAGCCTCATCCATAGCCAGGGTTTGATGGATTCAGGCTCCTGGGAATGCCTGGGGCTCCAGCACTGCTTCCATGGAAAGTCATGGATCTGGAAAGTGGAGAAGATCTTTGGGATCAGCGGCGCCGTTCTCTTTCCATGTGGGAATTCTCTGGTCAAGCCTATGGACACAGAGGTGCTGGGGAGGCTCCATAGGGAAACTCCTCCACGTTCCTGTGGAACTGATCCCGAGCTTTGGGAATGGGGATAGGGGGTGACATTCCTGTGGAACTCATCCCGAGCTTTGGGAATGGGGATTGGGGCTGACATTCCTGTGGAACTGATCCCGAGCTTTGGGAATGGGGATAGGGGGTGACATTCCTGTGGAACTCATCCCGAGCCTTTGGGAATGGGGATTGGGGGTGACATTCCTGTGGAACTGATCCCGAGCTTTGGGAATGAGCATTGGGGCTGACATTCCTGTGGAACTCATCCCGAGCCTTTGGGAATGGGGGATTTGGGGCCGTTTCCTTCTTTCTCATCACCTCACCTTTTTCCTTGGTCTCCAAGAGCAGAATCATGGAATGGTTTGGGTTGGAAGTATCCCAAGGATCATCCAGCTCCAACCCCATGCCGTGGGAAGGGGCACATTCCACTATCCCGCCTTGCTCCAAGACCCCTGTTCTCAATATCCCAGCTTTAGCCGATTCCTGGGCATAAAAACGCCTCGAGCCGGAGTCTGGCGCTACTTAAACCCCTAATTTCTGGGGGGAAAGAATTCCACGGAGCCGCCCGCTCACCTGGCCGGGCAGGAAGAGGCTGTGGAAAACACGGAAAGGCTCCCCAACCCCTGGAAGTCTCCAGCCAAGTCCTTAATTGTGATGCATTTGCCGAGTTCCCCGGCGCAGCGCGGGCCCCGCTCCGGTGCCATATGGTCTCCCATGGAACATTTCACTTGTCAGGGATAATGGATTGGCCTGGAAGCAGATTTGCGCTCGGAGCGCTCGGCTCCTCGCTTGCGTTTCGCTCGGAGCCGCGGGATGAAGGATTGGGATGGAGATGGGAAGGGGAGGCGCGCGGTCGGTTCCCGCCGGGAGGGTGACCCAGATGCCGTGGAGTTTTCCGGGCGCTGTCCCGGGCGCTGACCCTGGCAGGCCGCGCGTCAGATCCGGTTCCATCCCTCCGGAGTGCACGGATCCTGCCCGTGCTTGGGAACGGAGCGCTCGGAATGAGCAAGCCTCGGCATTCCCGCTCCGGTGCTCTTCCCGTTGGCTGTTGGGCTCCTGGAAGAGGCACTGGGTGTGTCTCTGGGGGGACTTGGGGAATCGTGGAATGCTTTGGGGTGGAAGGCAGCTTAAGGATCATCCATTCCATCCCCTCCATGGGCAGGGACACCTCCACTATCCCAGGTTATTCCAGCCTGGCCTTGGACACTGCCAGGGATCCAGGGGCAGCCACAGCTTCTCTGGGATTTCCATTCCAGGGCCTTCCCCCCCCTCCCAGCCAGGAACTCCTTCCCAATATCCCACCCCAATCTCCCCTTTCCCAGTGGGAAGCCATTCCCTGTGTCCTGTCCCTCCAGGCCTTCTCCCCAGTCCCTCTGCAGCTCTCCCGGAGCCCCTTCAGGCCCTGGCAGGGGCTCTGAGCTCTTCTGGAGCCTTCTCTTCTCCAGGTGAACATTCCCAGCTCTCCCAGCCCGGCTCCAGCCCTCGGAGCATCTCCCTGGCTTCTTGTGGCCGGGGCTTGGAGCAGCCTGGGATAGGGAAGGCGTCCCTGCCCGTGGGACTGGATGAGCCTTAAGGTTCCTTCCAACCCAGGCTCTTCCAGGATTCCATGGATTTTGCTCCTCGGCGTAACATCCCTTTCATGTGGGATGTTTTTCTTGAGGAGCTGGAATGTTTTATCCTTGTTCCAGAGGCCTTGGAGAGCGTGTGTGGAGTGTGCGTGGATTCTGAGGCCAAAAAGATCCCAGAATATTCGGGAAGTGTCCATTCTCCTGCGTCTGTGCGTGCCCTCTGCTGGAATTGCTGGTGGGGGATAATAGGGATATATAATAATAATAATACGGGATATATAATAATAATACGGGAATTCCGTATTATTTGGCATTAGCCACAGAATTCCTGCTGTTTTCCCACCGTCTGGGAACCTCGGAGGTTGTTTTGTCCCCTCAGAAGATCCAAAGGATCCAAGCTGGGTGTTTTTGAACTCAAAATGAGAACAGAAATGCACATTTTGGGGTGCAATTCTATGGGACGAGGAATATGTGGGATAAAGAGCAGTTGGGTAGGAATTGCTAACGGAGCCTTTAATCTCCATGGGAGGGTTAGCTGTGGGTTTTTAGGAATATCTAACGGATGATGCTGGGCATTCCGAGGAGCCACAGAATCCTGGCATCTGGGAAGGGTTTGGTTGGAAGGGACCTTAAGGAGCACCTCATCCCAACCTCCTGCCGTGGGCACGGAATCTTCCATGGGAAGGGTCCCTGCTCCTTCTGTCCCATCCCAAGTTCCTCAAGGTGCCACGGTGGCCTCGTGTTGGTCCCTTTGGGAAAGGACATTCCATTGATCCCAGACCCGCTCCGTAGGCTCTGGATCTCGGCACCGCGTCCGGCGTGGGTTTTTATCCTCCCCTTCGGATCCCGTGGCTTTGGATCCTTCTCTCCCTCGGTTCGAAGCGATCCCAGCTTTTGTTCCCAGATCTTGGGAACGAACCGGGAGGGGTCACCCCGTGGGGCGCTTCCGTCCCAAATCCCGCTCCGAGGCTCGGTTGGGATAAACCCATATCCCTCCAGTCCCTGGATACTCCTGCAAGCCGGAGTGCGATTGCGGCGTGCTCGTGTCAGGGGTTTTTGTGGGAATCTTGTTCCTTGTTATTATTTTAATCCTTCCCTATTCACTAACGCCTCGGATTTTCCTTTGATTCCCTTCTCCAGTGCCCCTTTTCCCTCCCCAGCCCGTTTTTCCCTATAATATTCCAAGAAGAGGGTGAAACACAATCAATGCCTTTCCTTGGAGCTTGTGCTCCTCTCCCAGTAACATTCCAGGTGTTCGGGCCGTTCGCTCATTATCTCCCGGAGCCTGAAATTCCAAAGGAGCTCATGGAATCGCTCCAAACGAGGGATTGTCTCCCAAAATTCTCCCCAGCGCGGCATCTCCGTGTGGCCTCGGGCCCCGGGAGCATCCCGCGGCTCCGAGGAATTTTCCAGCTTCCTCCCCTCGTTAAATATCCATATTCTTCCCTCAGCCTGGGAAGAAACGGGCGTTTTGTTTCCATAAATCCCTAATTTAATTAGGGAAGTTTATTATTCCGCTCGCAATTAGCGCGTGGATTCGATATCCAGCTTATTAATCCCTGGAATGTTAGGGATTGTGCTGCTGCCTACGGAATGGTGACACACGGGGCAGCTTCCCGTAATCTTTCCCTTTGCATCCACTGGTTCAGGAATCGGGATCGGTGGTGTAAAATATCCGTGGGGAGTTTTCCTGGAGCGGGGAGTATGAGGGCGGGGAGGGCAGCGCCGATGGATCCCGTCCCTTCCCTGGGCTCCACGGGGAGTGCAGGCCAGTCCCAGGTGGGATCTCGATAGGTGCCTGTGGACGGGCTCGGATACATGGATGCAGCGTGTGCCAGAGGGAGTTCTGGGGTGCTTGGGAGTTAACCTGCCCTGTTGAAGCCCCACTTCCACCCCAAATTCCCCTGCTTTCCCTTGGCCGAGCTCCGGAGCTTTCTCTTCCCGGTTCCCGGATTTCATTCCCTTGGGGTTCGATGGCGCTGCCGGGAGCCGATCCCTCCCTTGCCGTGCCATCGGAACGTCCCTTCCATCCCCATCCCTGTCTCCTGCCTCGACGCCGGCAGGAAGGTCCTGAGCTCCATGTCCCTTCAGGTGATGGGGATGAGTGTTCTCCCCGGGCTTTGTGCCTGCTTTGTGCATCGGCGGATGCCGCCCCGCCGTGTGTCCCGTTTCCTGGCCTGAAATCCGCCCGATTTCTCCTGGATTTGCTGCCGGGCCTCGCCGGGGAGCACAAAGCAGCACCGGCTCATTACCATGAGACCTCCATTTCCAGGGATGAGCTCCTTTGTGATGGAAGAGGCGGAGGAGAATCGGGATACATCGGAACCGGCGGGCTTTGGGTTTGGGTGGCCGGGGCGGCTCGGGCCCGGCTTGGCTGTAGGAGGAACACCTGGGCTCCGCGGGGCCGCTGCCCAGGGCTCCTTGTCCCCGTGCCAGCCCGGTGCCCGCGGGAGCCGCCCGGGAATGCGGCAGCGCTGGGAAGGCGAGCGGAGCACAAAGGGGATGAGCTCCCGCCAGCTGTTCCTGGTGCCAGGGATCTGCTCCCGCACGCAGGAGCCCAGAGATTCCCCTTCCCGCTTCTTCCCCTCTTTTTGTTCCCTCTTTTTTTTGTTCCCTCCTTTTTTCCCCTTTCCCCTCTCTTTTTATTCCTTTCTCTTTTACAGAACAGAATATTCCAAAGTTGGGAAAAAATACGGGAGCGCTCTGCTGGCTGCTTCCATGGGAAGGTGGGCAGGAGGCTTTTCATTCCGTTTTTCCTAGGAAAACCTCGGGATGCTGTCCGTGGAGAAAACAGGACACACAGAAAGAAATATTTTATGCTTTCAGAGAGATTTATATTTTCGCCGCTGAGGCGCTCGTACACGGGGGAAAATCCTCCTTTATTTCCGTGAGGTTTTCCTTGGATAACTGATAATTCCCTATGAATTTTAGCTGGATTTCGCAGCTGAAATGAGGCATTTTTGGAAGCTCCAGAGGAAAAAAAAGCCCTGTTTTTTAATGAATAATCCGGCAGAGCCGATCCCGGTGCCGGCAGATCTGGGGTTCGGAGCCCTTCCATGTTCCCTTTCCCCTGCAACCCAACTGGAAGGAAATTTGGGGTGCAAGAACCGGGATTGAGGCTGAGTTCAAGGGTTTGATGCCTCCCCCAGCAGCGCGAGTTCCCGCTGCTCCGGCCGGGATCGCCTGTGGGTGCATTAGCTGGGATCTGGGGAGTTCAGCCCCTGCCCTTGCCTGATCCCAAACACGCTCCAGCTCTGTGTCCCTCCTTCCCAGCTCGGTTTGGGAATTCTCCTTTCATTTGTCCTTAAATTTCTCCTTTCCTTTGTCGTTTTGTTTGTCCTTAACGGGGAGCGCGTTGGGCTCCTTCCCGTCGGACAGTCCTTAATTACCCAAAAACCCTGGAATTAAATAGTGGGTTGAAGCAAAAGGACGGCTGGAAATTGGGAGCTATTAAAATCCCAATTCCTGGTAATTTTTGTTGTCCCCAGCCAAGTTTTCTCGGTCTGAGCAAGCCCCAAACCCAAATATCGGGCGTGGAAAACCAGAATTAAAATATTCCCGTTGGATTCATCCCTTAAAGAAATGTTTACATACGAAATCCAAGGAAATATGGAATTAAAAGAATTTCCAGGAGTAATTTCCCTTCCTTTCCTCCACCTCATCCCTGTCCTTCTGCTTCCCAAAAAACCGCCAAGGTGCCCTTTCCCCAGGGCAGGGAAAGAGCGGGGGGAAAGGGATCACTCCCATTTGTCCTTTGGAAGTTGCTGAAATTCCCTAATTCATTTTCCCAGCTCCTCCATGGCTTCTCCCTGGACGGATTCCTGGCCGTTGGATAAAGCCCAGAGGGAATATTTTGGGAGAGAGGCTGGTAGGGAAGGGGGATTTTTTTTCCTGCAGGTGTTGAGAGAGCGGGGAGCTGGAATTCCCCGTTTGCCAGGAGAACGGGAGCCGCGTGGAGTTGTTCCTTTGTCTCTCCCGTGATTGGCATTGTGGCCGTTCGCTGCATATCCCGATGTTCCCCCGCGCGCTCTTCCCGAGCTTCTCCTGCCTTCCCCGAGCGCCCGACCGCAGCCTGCGAAGTGATTCCCGGCCGCGGAGCTTTGTGCCCGAAGCCCCGGCGAGGGCCGGGAACGAGCGGCGCGCTGGGAGCGGGCCCCGCCAAGGCTATCCCTCTTTTTCCCTCGTCCTTTCCCCCCTCCTCTTTCCCAGCCTCCCCCAGCGCGATATTCCAGCGGGGACTTTTCCCTGGGAAAAGGCGGCCGTGGCCGCTCCACGCGGGAAGGGAGCGGAGCGCGGAATGCTCCCCTCCCGCCTCTCCGGAGCGGTTTTAGCCATGGGGCTTGGCACTGCCACCGTTGTCTTTGTGCCAAAAAATATCCGCAGCGGCTGCCGCATTCCCGACCGCTCCGGAGGCTTGGCTCGAAAATTCCGCAGTGGATGCGGCGGGAAGCGCCGGCGCCGGAGCCGCGCTCTCTCCTTGGGGTTTGTTTTCCTTTCCGAACCTGCCGAAGGAAAATCTCAAGGAGGGAGAAGCTCGAGCTTTTCCCAGCCCCGGAAAACGCCCGGGAGCGGCGTTTCTAAGCCGCCGAATCCACGGGAAACGTAGGCAGTCGGGAGCAGCTTTTCTTTGGCAGCACAAATAGGAGCCTGAAGAGCCGCTCCTCGCGGCCTCTCCTGCCCGTCCCGCCGGAGGCTCGGGATGTGCCAGGGAGCGGGGAGCAGGGCAGCGGCGTCGGGAACGGAGCTCCTTCAGAAGGGGAATGTAGGGAAAGGGAATTCAGGGAAAAGACGTTCCCCCCCTCCTGAGGTGCGGAGAAGGACAGGGGGATGATTTCATCCTTCTGCTGGATGTGACAGTCTCCGTGGGGCTGGGGTTTAACCCTGCCTCGAGTGTCCCCCAGATTCGGGGGCTTTGTCCCTGACGGATTTCTGGGGCTCAGAAATCCCGGGAAAAACTCCCTCGGGAGCTCAGGAGCCACGGGCTCGGTGGGAAAAGTGGATGCTGGAGATGCAATCTTTTCCAAGGAGCATAATCCTAAAAAAAAAAAAAAAA
>VZTE01006237.1:7661-24682 GCA_013397775.1 Eulacestoma nigropectus | reverse complement strand
AACAAACACAAAAAAAAAAAAAAAAAAAAAAAAAGGAAAAAAAAGTCAATCTCCCGCTGGCTGCGGAGCCGCTTTGGTACCTCACAGACTTCGACAGAGCCCTGGCCCGGTGCCCATTGATGTCATGGAAACACTCAAATTACTGGGAATGATTCACGTCTCCGCTGTTCCCGATTCCTCCCCCACACAAACAGGAGTGGATCTGATCCCTGACAACTTGTAATTTGCAGGGGGTTTATTTTTGTATCGGGATAAATATTTTTTCACAACTGAAATTAAGCCGAGCCTGAGCCGATGGCAAAGGAGCTTCCGGAGCGCGGGCGGCAGCGCGGGGCCGCTCGGAGCGCCCCGGGTGCCGGCTCCGACCCGCTTCCCTCATCCCCGCTTTTCCCGGGGGGAACCGTTCCCCCCGGCCTCCCTCCTCGTTCTTCCCGGCCCTCTCGGGGTGCTGGGAAGCGGCACGTGCGCTTCCAGGCGCGTTCGTTTGCCCGTCGATTCCCGATTAAAATTTCCTTACGGTGTCGGTCTGGGGTTGTTCCCGGTGTTCGCAAGCCGGGGGCGATCCGTGGGTTTTGGATCACCGGATCCAAGCGCTTCCCAAAGTTACTGCGGTGCCCCGTGAGTTGCAGATCTGTTTTGGAGGTTCGTGTGGAAAACAATCGGGAGACAAAAGCTCCAGGGGCTTCAGTTGGGATGAGGAGAAGGAATTTTCGATTCCAAACCGCTTGGAATAAACCAAGTGTGTCGCTGGGAGCTGGGAGATGGATATTCCAACTGTGGCATGTGGAATGTGGGCACGTTTTGGGAATGACTAAACGAACTCCGGCATCCTTTGTCTGAGGAGCCGCCTCGCCGTGGCTCCTCCGTGGGGTTGGGAGGGTTGGGAGCAGGGAGCTGGGCGCGGAGAGGCCCCGGCGCGGCCGGGAGGCTCGGGCAGCGGCCGCTCCCTCGTCCCGCTGCTGCCGAGCGCCGTTTGTGGGAAAGCCGGGAATTTTCGGGGGGATTTCTGCCGTGCCTGCCCCCCTCTTGCCGAGCTTCTCCTCTCCAGAAGGGTGGTCTTTCCCTGGCAATATGTTTGGGATCAGCCCTCTTGACTGCTCTTTGTCTGGGAGCACGTGGGGCGGTGCTGCTCAGCCATGACTTAATGCTCGGCACAAACCTCCTCTTCCCTTTCGCTTCACCCGTTCGATCCCGAAAATCCCCTTTCTTCCCTCTGGAGCCACGGCCCGGCTCTGGGATGGCAGCCTCGCGGGCTTCCTGGGAAATGGGAGAGGGGAAAAGCCAGGGCTGAGTTCCCCCGTCAGCTCCCGGCCTCGGTGGCAAACTCCCGATTCCCAGTCCGGGTCTCCCTCCCCGGTGGCAGTTCCTCAGTCACAGGGAGTTTTCTCCTGGGAAGGAGCAGGGCAGTACGTTCCCAGCAGCTCCTGGGTGAGGCTGGGGCACGGAGGGTGCAGCTCCCGCCTTCACCCAGCCCCTGGAATTCCATGCAATCCCATTTCCAGGAAGCACAGCCGGGATGAGGATGGTTATTTCCGGGAAAATCCTTAACCCCTTTCTGTGCCTCCCTGTATCCCAGGGTCAGCAGTGCCTGCTTTATCCATGGAATCAGCCTTGGGAAGGAGGGATGAACAGCACACTGGAAAAGCTCCCTATCCACGATCCATTAATTGATTGGGATTTCTCCTTTATTCCCAGGTAAAACAGAACGAGGTTCGTACTCCTCGTATGGCCGAGATTCCAACTTGCAGGGCTGCCACCAGGTAAGTGACGATCCCGCTGCTTCCCGAGCTTTTCCTGCCGGGATACAGCTCCTGGACACTCCGAGTGCTTGGGCTGGCCTCACCCCTGCTGGGAGGTGCTGCCTGTTGTGTCCAGCGCGGCATTCCCAACATCCCAGCTCTGGGTGCCAGCCCTGAGCACGGGACGGCTCCCGCCCTGCCCCGAGTTTTCCCGGGATCGGTGGGACGTGGTGCGAGCGCCGGGATGCGGTGAGGGCTGGAGGTGGCTGTGGAAGTGTGATTTGTCGTCCCTTTTTCTTTGGGAATTGTTGCTGGCGGGAAGTCAAGGCCAGCGGGCTCACGGCAAAGGCTTCCCGAGGGAAGCGCCGGCGCTCGGAGCAGAGGAGGGCTTGAACGGAACACTGGAATGCCAATGGAATACAAAGGTGGAGCCGTTGTGCCTCTGCTTCCCCGTGCTTGCAATTTGCATCCCGGGAAGTCTCCGGAGACATCCCGAGCCTAGAAACGCCGTCCGTGGCCAAACTCCGTGCTTTGTTCCCGGACAATTGAGTTTTTAGGGAGACACTTTGCCTGCTCGTTCCAAGAACAACGTTAACTGCGGCCCTTCGTTCCTTCTGCTCTTCCCTTCCCTTCCCTTTCCCGTGCTTCGGAGAACTATCCCAGGAATTTGGGATTCCTTAATATTCCAAGCTCTCCAGGCATCAGATCTGCCAGGAGAAATTCCAGGCCGGAGCCAGAACACAGATTATTTCCCCATTGGAAAGGGAAACGCTCCATCCCGGCTTTCCTTCCCGCGCCCGTGTTCTCTGGGAATGCGGGGACGGGGCCCAGCCCTGTGTGGTGGAGGGATTTGGGGCGCCCGGTGGAGCACGAGGTGGGAACTGGAGGAATTTGGGAACGCCTGGTGGAAGTGGGAGCGTGGGCAGCGGTGTGGCCCTTCCCAGCGGAGCGGTGCGGAGTCAGAATCCCTGGAGTTGTTCCCGGCGCGTGTGGGCGTGGCACCTGGGGACACGGGTGCTGGGGCCGTGCTGGGCTCAGCGGGCTTTTCCAGGCGGAACCGTCCGTCCTTCCGGTGGCGCTGGATCCTTGGGCGCGATCACACAGCCTGTGGGAAAGCTGGAAGGGTGGGAGCTGCTCCCTGGGGAAAGGGGAGCCGTTTCTTGGTCGTCTTCTTCCCAGCCTTGGAATTCCCGAGGAATCGTGGAATCGCTTGGAAGGGGCGGGGCCGCCTCCCACTATCCCAGCGTGCTCCAAGCCCGCTCCAGCCCGGTCTGGAACATTCCAGGGCTGGAGAAAACGCTGGCAACAGCACCAGGACAGAAAGCCATTTCCTTGGGAGTTATCCCATTCCCTGTCCCTAATCCCAGAAACCCTTCCCGCACTCAGGAACGCCGCTCCGTGCCTCCCTTCCCACCAGCTGCTGATGGATGGCGGGATCCAGGCGGCAATTCCCGGGAGTGTCCCGCTCATCATCGAGCCACGTCTGCCATGGCGGCGCTGCAGGGAAACGGGGCTTGCTTGGAATTCTACCTGGCCGGGAAATTCCAGTGGCTCCTCCCGCCGTGCTCCCGTTCCCGAGGAGAACGCGGGATTCCTTCCGCTCTCGGGTTGGGAATTTTTGCTCGGTCCGATGACTGGGCAGAATTCCTGTGAGGTTCATCGTTCCGTCCCGTATAAAACCGGCACCAAAGGGATGGAAGAACGGGAGTTAGGTGCCTTCGGGGTCTGTCCCAAGGCGGGGCTGGATGGGGCTTGGAGCAGCCTGGGAAGGGGGAAGGGATACGGGGTGAGATGATCCTTGAAGTGCTTTCCCACCCAAAGCTTTCCATGACGGATTTGTCCATACGGGAGTGGTAGGGTGGGGTTTAGGATTTAAACACTCCTGAAACCGTAGGGACGGGGCGGCCACAGCTGCCCTGGCCCACCTGTGCCAGGCAGGAGCTCCTTCCCGGTACTCCCTGTGTCCGTGGGAAGCCGTTCCCTGTGTCCCAAGTCCCTCCCGTGTCGGCCGTCGCTCCAGCCCGGCATCACCACAGAGCTCTGGGGGATTCTCCTTGGAAGGAGCCGCTCCGGCCGTGCTCCAATAGTTCCGGGATTTATCCCGGTGCTTCTGGGCTCCAAAAACAACGGAGTGATTCCTTTTGACTGGGAGAGATTCCGGGGAATGGATGGGAATATGAACCTTCTGGCTCTATCCTGGAGGGATGGAGAGTTGGGAGCATCCATGGGATCCCAAATCCCAGAGGATTTGGGGTGGAAGGGATTTAAGGATCATCTCATTCCACCCCCTTCTGCTGTCCCAGATTATTCCAGCCTGGCCTTGGGTACTTCCAGGGATCCAGGGGCAGCCACAGCTGCTCAGGGAATTCCATCCCAGCCCCTCCCCACCCTCCCAGCCAGGAATTCCTTCCCGATATCCCATCCAGCCCTGCCCTCTGGCACTGGGAAGCCATTCCCCGTGTCCTGTCCCTCCATGCCTTGTCCCAAGTCGCTCTCCCTCTCTCTTTTCCTTGGATAACTTCTTCATTTTTCCTTCCCGTCAGGAAGGAACTCCTGGCCGGGAGGGTGGCAGACCCTGGCCCAGGTTCCCGGAGCAGCTGTGGCTGCCCCTGGATCGCTGGGAATGTTTCAGGCCGGGCTGGAATACCCTGGGATAGGGGCAGTCGTTCCTGCCCGCAGCGGTCCCGTCCTGGCTCCCCGCTGCCGCTCCGCAGACCTTGGAAAGGCTGGGAATGTGCGAATTTTCCCTGAATCCCGCCCGTTCCCTTTCCAACGTGCGCGTCCAGTGGAAATCAATCACTCGGGGGAGATGATTCCGCGCTGACCAGTCTTGGACGAGCTTCCCGAAATGATTGATTCCCAGCCCAGCTTTGGAAAACTTGCGAGCAGCTCCATGTGGAGCCGGAGCGAGCGGCCGCTCTGCTCTCCTGGCAGCGCCGGGAATTCGGGAGCGCGGCTCCTCCCCGCATCCCGGGGCACATATGGAACCTTCCCCTCCCTCCCCGGCCTCTTTCACGGGCACGTGGTACCTCCCGAGATCCCGGAGATCGGGTGGGATGGAGCGCGGGCGGCTCGGGAATGACAAACGGCTCCGGAGAGGGCCTCGGGATAGGGGACGGAGGGACGGCACGGGGCTGGGAGAGGGGATTTAGGTGGGATATTCCAGGGACTCCCGGCTCCGAGGGTGCGGAGGCGCCGGTTTTCCCGAGAAGCCGTGGCTGCCCCTGGATCCTCAGGAGTGTCCACGGCCAGGCTGGGAGACCCTGGGATAGTGGAAGGAGTCCTTGCCCATGGGATGGGATGGGATGGGATGGGATGGGATGGGATGGGATGGGATGGGATGGGATGGGATGGGATGGGATGATTCTTCCAAGCAAAGCATTCCATGGTTCCCTGATTTCCAGCCATGTTGCTCCTCCCAGGAACATCCCGTATTTTCCCTGTAGCAGCTGGCAAAGCTCGGTTTTCCCTCTTCCCATTTGTCCCAGCTGGGTTCGCATATCCCTGGATTCGAGCTCGTTTGTTGTCCTGTCTCAGGCTCGAGGTGATCCCAACTTGCCGGTTTTCCCTGGAATAACCCCGGCTTTGCGCTTCATCCGCTGTCTTGGGATCCAGCGCTCCCCGTCCGGAGCCGTGCGGGAAGAGCTCGAGGGAAATTCCGAACAGAGGCACCGAAAGCCAATTCCCGTTGGGAATGCCAGGAGTGGCGTCCGCTGGGATTTAACATTCCCTAAAAAATAGACGGGAACAGGAGGCACAGTTCTGATCCTCCAGCTGCGATTTTCCAGAGGCCTTTTCCCAGGAAAACCCCTGGGCAGGGATTGATTCCACAGAACCCCGGAATCCTGGGTTGTGCTGGAAGGGATTTTCAGGATCATCCCGTGGCAGGGACACCTTTCCCTATCCCGGGATGCTCCGAGCCCCGTCCAGCCTGGCCTGGGACATTCCAGGGATCCGGGGGAATCCACGGCCTCTCGGGGCAATCCCAAATCCCAGACGTTGAGGACGTTCTCTGGGAATAATGACTTTTTTCCTTAGGAACTCTTGCTTCCCGTAAAAAAAAAGGGCAAGGCTCTTTGTCTTCCTGCACAGCGAGTGGGAAAAAGGAGAAACAAAAATCCTTGGAGCGTTTTGGCCTGGAAGTTTCTTCGCTCTCTCCGACATCTCAGTGCCGGAATTCCCGGAAAACGCCGTGACCTCCTCCAAGCCTTCCCCGTGCTCTCCCATTCCAAAGGGACGCCACCAACTCCATCCTTGTAATTGGGAATTCCGCCAGGAAACCCCTTTTTGGGATATCCCAGGGCAGGATATTCCAGCCCGGAGCCGGCCGGAGCCGGGACTTTTGTTGTGAGGCCTTTGGAGCTGAGGTTTTCCGCCGGAAAGCTTGGAACTCCTTTGGTGAGCAGGGCTCTTTTCTTGGCATTTCTGGGAATGTTTTCCAGGGAAGCGAGTCCTGGTGGAGCATCCTCAGCTGACCGTGAAGGGCCAAATCCAACGGGGTTCTCGTGGATTTTTCCAGGAGAAATATTCCCAAAATATCCCTTTCTGCCTGTCCGTAATCCTCCCTCTCTCCCATCCCGGTACCGAGCCGGTGGTTTAGGCTTGGAGAAGGCTGAAAAACCGGGAATATGGGAATTTCCAGGTGCTCGGAACTTCAGCCTGGCATGGGGATATCCCTGTGGAAAACAGGGATACCAGGATATCCCAGAATTCCTAATCCAGAGATCCACCCCGACAAAAATCGGGGTTAGCTTTTCTCTCCATCCATTCCTGTCCGTGTTTTCCCGCCTCATTCCATGGACTCTCTGGGATTTGGGGGTGCATTCGTGCAGGGGTTGGTGGAGGTGAGCAACGATGGGCTGCTGTTCCTTGGTTTTTCGTGGGAAAGATGGGAATCTTTCCATCCCAAGGAAAAGGCCTGAGAGCCGAAGGCAGGGAATGAATCCCCAAATGATTTGTCCCGGAATGGAGCAAATGAAACAAAAGGAATCAAATTCGCCTCTTTTCCTCTATGGAATCCTTCCCAAAAATACAAACCCCAGCGGAAAATTAAATCTCAGGGAGAAAATTCCATTTTTCCTCAGCGGCTCCCGTTTTTCCGCAAGGATTTTAGGAATTGGGGCTGGATGTGAAGGGAAACCCCACGGAAAATAGGGAAGGGGTTTCTGGGTTGGAATTCCCGTGTGGGATTAGGGTGGAAATGCCACGGGAGATTTTGAGAGGGAGCTGCCACATTCCCAAAAATCCGAAGGATTGGTAGCAATCGGAACAGCTGGAAATCTGGGATGAGAACTGGAAAGCAGAGGATTGGAATCCCGGAGGGAAATAACCAAGGAAAATGATTCGGCCTTGGATCTGCCGTGATTTAAGTTGGAAAATTCGGGAACTGAGGAGAAATTGGGATGAGGAGGGGAAATCCTGGATCGGGAAGGAGAGGAAAAGAGGAGGTGGAAAAAACCCGGGAATTGAAGTTCCCTCTCATTCATTTATTCCAACATTAATTAAAATCATTGTTATTAAAATCGGGGTTTTCAGCTGCGATTCCGCCGAATCCCCGTTGCTTTGTTCGGGAATTTGTTCGGGAAAAGCGGGAAAGCCAAACGGGTTGGGAGCGGGAGCAGGAATGCGGCGGGAAACGGGAATTCGGAGCTGCTCCGCTGGTTCGGGTGGACACATCCCGTGCTCCCGGTTTTCCTGGGAAAAGCCCCGATTAGCGGCCCCGGGAGAGCGGGAGCAGCCGGCTCGGTGGGAAGGGCGGGATGGCCGCATCCCGACCCGCATTCCCGGCCGGAGCGGCGGGAACAAAGCGGGGAAGCGGCGCTGGCAGGGAAAGCCGGAGCGGCTGACCGGGAATAATGCCGGGAAGGAGCTTTGATCCCGCGGAACGGCAGGAATTTTAATTGAGCGGCGGCTTGGGAAAGAGCGGGATGGGCTGGATGGAGGGCGGGAATTCCTGGGATGTGAGGAATAAATACGGATAATCCGTCGGGAATGCCGTCCCGAAGAGAATGGCTGGGAAATGGATTTATCTGGGACGAGCTCCCTGAGGAATCCGGATAAGGCAGGGAAAGGCCTCGGCGTTCCCGGCGGCTCCAGGTGTGTCCTGGAAGGAAAAGAGGGATTGCTGGGAGCTCCCGCTCCCTCCGGATGCTGCTTCTCCGGGACTTTGGGAGAAGGGAATCCCAGGGATGCTCCGACCCCGAAGCCCTGGCATTCCTTGGGGAATTCCTTGGCATTCCTTCGTCCCTTCCCGGCTCATCCCGGTTTTCTCCTGCCTGGCTTTGGGGCCGGATCAATGCCCCAAGAAAATCCAGCAGGGAAAAAAAAATTCCCTGTTTCCCGAGGGATTTTTCCCTGATCCCTGCCTTTGGATGTCCGGTTCCAGGCCCTCGAATCCGAATGGATTTCAGCTGGAAAATCCGACACTTCCGTGCCGCCTGTTCCCGGAACAAAGGGAAAATATCCCGGTTTTCGTGCGCATCCTTTGCAGCCTCTTAAATCCCGGAAAAGCACGGGAGTGAGAGCCACGCAGTTTTCCTTTAAGAAGCGGAAGCGGAGCTTTGCGGCAGGAACAACATTTGGCTTTTTCCAGGAGGGATCGTTTGGTTCCCATCTGGATGGGTTTTGTGGAGCTTCTCCCTCTCCAGCTCTAATTCTCTGTCTCGTTATTCCCGCTTCGGAGGCGGCTGGAGGAAAACGGGAGCGTGCCAGAAATCCCAGAACATTGCCACGGGTGAACGTTCCGTGAGCAAAATCCTGGGATTTCAGGGTTTGGTTGTGTTGGTGGCGTTTAGAATTTCGGGAATCGTTTGGAGCTCCAATCCCAAAGTTTGATCTCTGTGGGCAAAGGCCCTTGGGAACCGCCTCCTTTTCCTGCGGGATGCGAGCTCTGATCCCAACTAATTCCCGGAGCTGGGAGCTTCGGGGAGGTTTTCCCTGTCCTTGGAGCCGAGTGGGAATAGGAAGGATTTGGGATAAACATGGATTTATTTGTGTCCCGGTTTTCCTCCCCGTGCCGGGCGGGACCCCCAGCCCCGGGTGCGGAATTCCCGTTCCAGCGGGAAGATCCGACGGGCGGCCGAGGCCTCTCCCGGGATAACCCCTCGGCCTCGATCCGAGTGTTCCTGCGGCAGCCGGAATTCGGGGTTTTCTTTCCCGTACGAGCTCGGCAGCTGTTCCTAGAGGGACAAGTTGGGATGAGGAAGCCGGAGCTCCGTGCTGGGTGCGTGGCTGCTTCCCTTCCCTGTCCCCTCGGAGACTGGGAATGCCGATGCCCGGCTGCTCCGAGGGCGTTTTTCCCAGGGGAATGCAAGCGGAGCTGGATTTAGGGGTTCATCCCGAGGCTCCCAGCATTCCCGACACATGGATTGGGCAGGTCTGGCTTTACACCGAGCCCGGACGTGAGACACGTGGACGGCTGCCGAGAATTCCCGAGCGGAACGCCGCTCCCTTCCCGAGATCCCCTCCGTTTGCCGGCAATATTCGCGCCACGCCGATATCCCTCCCAGACATGCCCGAAAATCCCGTTTGTTTCCAGGAAGTAGGCACGGTAAACCAGGGTTTGTTGTGGAACGATCCGGAGCATTCCCTAAATCCCACTGACTGCCGGATTGTCACAGTAAGCCAACATTCCTGCGGGAATGATCCCGAACACTCCCCGAATCCCCGTCCTTCCCGAGAATCATCACCATGTTCCTCTGGGGACATTCCCTAAAATCCCATTGGTTTTCGAGGATAGTCACAGGGAACTTTGGGAAATATTCCTCCTGAAGTGGTCCGGAATATTCCCTAAAATCCCATTGATTTTCAACATAAACCACTTATTCTTTTGGAGACATTCCCTAAAGTCCCATTGCTTTCCAAGGATGTTCACAGGAAACCCTGGGAAATACTCCTTGTGAAATGCTCCAGAATATTCCCTAAAATCCCACTGATTTCCAAAGGATGTTCACAGGAAGCCTTGGGAAATATTCCCTAAAATCCCGTTGATTTCCAAGGATGTTCACAGGAAACCCTGGGAAATACTCCTTGTGAAATGCTCCAGAATATTCCCTAAAATCCCACTGATTTCCAGAGGATGTTCCACTCTTAGCTGGGAGATGCTCCCAGACATTCCCTAAAATTCTGTTCTCCAAGACATTCCCAACATCCCCGCTTCCCCCGGCGTCCTGGCCTCCCTTCCCTCCTGGTTCCCAGTTATCCGCAGTATCCCACAGATCCATTCCCAAGCCTTTGTGCTGCCGCGGGTGTTGTTTCCTAGCGGAGCAGGTGGATGTTGTCCCTGAAACCGCGGATGGCGGGAAAACGGCGGCCTTGGAGATTCTTGGAGCGGGATGGGAGGAGGAGAGGGTGCGGGATGAGAGGAGGAGAGGGTGCGGGATGGGAGGATGAGAGGGTGCAGGATGTGGGATGAGAGGGTGCGGGATGAGAGGATGGGAGGATGCAGGACGAGAGGGTGCAGGACGAGAGGATGGGGATGTGGGATGAGAGGATGAGAGGGTGCGGAATGAGAGGATGGGAGGACACAGGATGAGAGGGTGCGGGATGGGAGGACGCGGGGATGAGAGGATGGGAGGACGCGGGATGGGAGGACGGGCTCGGACACCGGGAAGCGCTCCATGGAAGGCTCCGTAGCCGTCGGAGCGCCCATGCCGAGCGCTGGGGACGGGTCCCCGCTGCTCTCCGCCACCTTGGGCGCGCTCTCCGGGCCCCGTGCATCCCGAGGCCGCTTCCCCGGCGGGGAAGTGCTGGAACCGCGGTGCCGCAGCTCCTTTGCCCGGCTCCCTCGGCGGGCTCGGCGCGCTTGGGCGGCCCGGGAGCGGCCCCGCTTCCCACGAGGAATCCTTGGAGCGGCGCGCGAGATTCCCAGTGCGCAGCGGGTTAAGCCGGGAGCGGGGCGCAGCCATAATTGGCCTATTTAGGGCTCATTTGCATGTGAATGGGGCGGCAGCGAAGCAGCACTAAGGCTGTTGTGAGTGACACGGTGATTAGAATTTCGATTAGGGAAAACACATTCCCTCCTTCCCGGGGCCGCTAATTGCTCCCCTCGCGCGGAGCTGATTGCCAGGCGGCCCCGGGAAGTTGGGAATTCGGGGGGCTGCGGGAAGTTGGCGCCGGGCTGGGAGCCGGCCGAGCGCCCCCGGAGCCGCGCGCTCCCGCCTGTGCCGCGGAGGGGTCGGGATTGCCCCCGCGGCCCCTCGCTGCCGCCCGGCCGGGCCGGGGCTGCCTGGGGGCTTGCGGGGCGCCCCGCATCCCGGGAAGTGCCCTTGAGAAGGGTGCGCCCCGCGTTCCTGGCGGCCGGCCCAGCGGGCTTCGGCTGTCTCAGGGTGCTCTGCGTTTATTCTGGGTCCTTGCCGTGTCTTCTCCGGATTTTACATTCACGCGCCTTGCGTGGTTGTGGATTTCTCGTTTTCTCCTGCGTCTCGGCCTCGTTGTTCTGTGTGTTTTACACCCGGGCCGTGCGATTTTAGATCGGGTTCACACGTCAGAGGTGTTTCGTACCTTCTAGATTGAATGCCTTTTATATATAGTGCATTCCAAACTGAACACATTCTAGATTGAATGCCTTTTATATATAGTGCATTATAAATGTAATGCATTCTAGATACTTAATACACTCTATTTATTTAATAAGTTATGTACTTAATACTTTATATCTGTAATGCACTAGATATTTAATACATTCTAGGTGCTTAATACACAATTAAATATATTATATACTTTGTGTCTGTAATGCACTAGATATTTAATACATTCTAGGTGCTTAATACACTCTATTTAATATATACTTAATACTTTGTATCTGTAATACACTAGATATTTAAGACATTGAATGCATTCTATATTAATGCATTATATATGATACACTAGATATTTAATACATTGTATATATAATACACTATATACTCATACATTGTAGATATTTAATACATTTTCGATATTTAATATATTTAATACATTCTATATCAATACATTTTAGGTATTTGATACATTAAATATAGACAATAAATACATTATGATACACTGTACATATAATACATTATCTAGTCATACATTCTAGGTATCGAATACATGGTATCTAGAACCCATTCCATATTTAATAATTATATATAAAACAGGACATATTTATATATTCTATACAAAATACAGTTTTATATTAATACACTTTATGTTAATCCATGATATATTAACCCATTCTATAGAAAATCCATTAATTGAACACATCCTATATTTAATAAATGATATATTTCGTACACTATCTATATAATACATTCTGTATTTACTATATTTTGTATCTGCTCTCTGTGCACTGCACATATTTGGCATTTTACACTTTTTTATCTATTTTCCATCCTTTTTATCCCTGTCCGAAGCCCTGGTAGATCTCATTCCCAGGTGTTTTTCCCGAGACAGCGGAGCCGCCTTATCCCCACGCAGGATTTCATGGGATTTCATGATTTTCCTGTTGGTGTTCCCAAATCCCAGCAGAATTCCCTTCGGATACCCCGGCAGAGCTCCCCAACCGTCCCAGGCGCCGCTCGCCCTGGCCGAGCGGGCTCCGAAATTCCCGGCGCTGGGAATCAGCCCGGAATTCCTCCTTTTCCCGGCCTCGGGAGCGGCGATCGCGGCGGTGTCTCCTTTAACGCGGCGCCGGGCGCTCCCGGCGCTCGCTCCCGGGTTATTTTTAGGGCTGGGAAGGAGCCGCGGTGAGGGAAGCGCGGGTTCGGGGCGGCCGTGCCCACGCCCTGTGTGTCTGTGCCCGCAGCAGAGCCTGCTCGGAGGGGACATGGAGCTGGCCACGCCCGGGGCGCTGTCCCCCAGCAAGCCGGGCTCCCAGTACTACCAGTACGCCGGCAGCGCCCGCCGGAGACCCCTGCACGGCTCCTCCATGGGTGAGTGCCTCCCGCTTCCCGCCCCTTCCCAGTGCTCCCAGTGCCCCCAGTGCCCCAGAGGCCCCTGCACGGCTCCTCCATGGGTGAGTGCCTCCCGCTTCCCGCCCCTTCCCAGTGCTCCCAGTGCTCCCAGTGCCCCCAGTGCCCCAGAGACCCCTGCACGGCTCCTCCATGGGTGAGTGCCTCCCGCTTCCCGCCCCTTCCCAGTGCTCCCAGTGCCCCAGAGACCCCTGCACGGCTCCTCCATGGGTGAGTGCCTCCCGCTTCCCGCCCCCTCCCAGTGCTCCCAGTGCTCCCAGTGCCCCAGAGACCCCTGCACGGCTCCTCCCTGGGTGAGTGCCTCCCGCTTCCCGCCCCTTCCCAGTGCTCCCAGTGCTCCCAGTGCCCTGGGGGCCGGCCCCTGCACGGCTCCTCCATGGGTGAGTGATTCCCAGTTTCCCCCCACCCATCCCACGCTTATCCCGCTCCAGGACCTTTGGGAAGCAGTGCACGGAACCCTCTCCCGGGCCGTTCTTTCAGGCTGATCCAGCCTTCCAAAATTCCCACTTTTCCCGAGCCGAGGGCACTGAATCCGAGTTTCAACTCCCCGAGTTCTAACGGAAATCACATCCCAGCAGTGCATCCTTGGAATTCTCTGTCCTTCCGTGTTATCCCTTTATTGCGGTGACACCCCTGGGAGGACAGGGGAAACCTTCTGGGAAAAATCCCTCCCGTCCCGCCCCAATCCCGATTTCTAATCCCCTTTTCCTCCCTTTTTTCCAGAAGTTCAGACAAAGAAAGTTCGGAAAGTTCCTCCGGGTTTGCCCTCCTCCGTAAGTACCGCGGCTGCTCGGGAGCTTTGTTTGGGATCGGGGATGGCGGGAGCCCGTTCCCGGGGGATGAGGCTCGGGAAGAGGTAAGGAACGGTCAGCTCCCGGAGCTGCCAAAGGCCGGGAATGCGGCGCTCCGGGAATGAGGCGCTCGGGTACCTGCGCCGCCTCCCCCGCCTGCCGGGGGCTCCTCTGTGGGCTCACTGACGGAAGGATGGATGAGGAACCCCCTGGGAATGGGCCCCCGGATCCCGGCGGGATCCCGGCGGGATTCCGGGGGGGCTCCAGGTGCCAAGCGCTGCCAGCCAGGTGTTGCCAGAGGCTCCTTCATCCCGGTCTCCCCCCGAATTTGCAGGAATATCCCCGATCCCTCCATTTGTCGAGGATTCCAGGCACCGTCCGGCTCGGGTTTTTTGTGTTTTCGTGGGATTCTCGCCGTTTTCCGTCAGGAGCTGCTGCCTCGCTTTGCTGCCGTGGAATCCTTTGTTCCACGATCCGAGCAACGATTCCGTTCGTTTCGTTTTTCGCGTGATCCTGCGCGTTCCTTGCGGGATTTTTCCCGGGAAGGCTGCGCCGAGGTGCTCGACTTCCTTTCAAATCTGTGAAAATCCGCGGAAGAGTGAGGTTTTGTGGGAAAAGAGCCGGCATTTCGGTCACTACAGCGCCAAGTCAGGGCGGAAAAGTGCGTTTTATTGCATTTGTTAAATTCAGATTTGATCTCTTCATCACTTTAAAAATGCATCTGGCCTCATTTGCATATCATGTTGCTATCGATAGCTTCATTTGCATATCACGTCGCTATCGATATCAGCCTCATTTGCATATCGTGCTGGTATCGGTATCGAATCAACCCCTCGGGAGGGGGAATCTTCCCTTTCCTCCCGGAGAAATCCCTTTATTTGAGCTCCAAATCTGGTTATTAGCGGCAATTAATTGCGGGGAATAGATAATTAATTAATATCCGGAGAGAGAGAAATGCATCGGATGGATTGGATGGTTTTATCCCAAATCCTTGGAAATTTGCACTTGGAAAATAGGAATCCAAACCAGAAAATAATGAAAAAGTTCTCGGAGTGGCTGGGCTGAGTTCTTCTCGTTAATAATCGCTTTCTAATTAACAAAATGCAATTAAAAAGGGGGAAATTCACGTCAGCGTCCTCATTTAATCCCAGGGATCCATCAAATCCTGCTCCCATTCATCCGAAACGTTTTTCCAGTTGCTAAAATCCAGGAATTCTCAAGGAAAAGCCCAAATAAATTAATCATATTAATTAATTAATTAATAGGAATTCCTCTCCATTCAAAATAAGGGCCCCAAAGTGTATCGGGAATTCTTTTCCCTCCGCGCTTTGATTTTAACGGGAGCTCAAAATCCTGGGAATTATTTCATCATCTGGACGAATGCGTGGGAATTCCGATAGCAAAGCTATTGCTGGGTGTTTGAATCCCCCCAAACTCGTTTTCTCTAGGAATTACGGAGTGAAAATTGGGGTGCTGCCGGGTGGATAAAAGCATTCCATGGTTCGGATGGAAACCGGGAATTTCAGGTGGAAAGAGAGGGGTTTGGGGCATTTTCTCTTCCTGGCTCCCGGAATCACCTCTGGAATCTGGGATTTCGTTTGGCTGCAGGGGTGGATGGACAGCCTCAGTGGATGGGGCGGGAATATTCCCGGATTTCTGGGGAAGTGGGGATGCGCAGGGTGGGGTTTATGCCGGGAATACGGAGCGGAGCGCGGCGGTTCTCGGGGATTCCTTCGGCGCCGTCGCAATTCCAGGGATAAACGGGAATAACCGTGCTGGGAAACAAGTCCATGAAACAATGGGAGTGATTGGCCGGAAAACCCGGAATTCCAGGTGGCTTTGGGGAGGGGTGTCAGGCCAGGATTCGCTGCAATCCCGGTGTTGGATCCCAAACTTGCTCTGGATGTGGCTGTGTCCCTCGAACCCCGCCCGGTTTTCCTGCATTCCGGTCTCCGTGGGAGCGCTCCGGGTGCTGGGGCTGGGCTCGGCTTTGTCCGGCACGGGGCCGGCGTGGAGCTGCTCCCACCGCGCAGGGAGCCGTGGATCCCTTTTCCATGGCTGCGATCCCGTGGGGTCGGCCGGGATCGGTGATCCCGGATTTTCCAACCCGAACTCTTGCAGCGTTTTGGGGAATGTTTCTCCGTGCTGATTCTGCTGGGAGCTTCCCAGGGCTCAGAGAATGGTGGAAAGGATCCCCGAGGATCCGGCTCCTGGCCCTGCGGGGACGATCCCGAAATCCCAAATCCCGCCGTGCGCGTTGTCCAGCTGCTCCCTGAGCTCCCCTGGGAATCCCGTTCCAGCGCTTCCCTTTCCCTAAAATCCGGCCGGGGGGCGCGATCCCGGTCCTTGAGGACCGCTGGGATGGGGCGGAGTGTCCTGGGGGCTTCCTGGAGCCGGATCCAAGGAAAAGAGGGGAAGGTGGGAGGGAAACCTTGGAGGCCGCTCGCAGTGGTGGTGTTGTAGCGGAGGCCCAGAGGGGCGACAGTTCCAAGTGAAGCGGTTTGGGGGATTTGAAGGAGCGGCACGGGACGGCTGCAGCCAGGAAAAGCCGCCGGGAAGGGATGCGGATGCTCCAGTGGGTGGATTTTCCTGGGAAACTGACCCACTTTGGGATGCTGGAGTACCGCGGATTGCCAAGAAATCTGCCTGCCCGTAATCCCGGAGTTTTTCCGGCGTGGGATTAGTGGGATTTGGTTTAGCTGGGACAGAGACTCCCTCTTCAGCGCGCCGCGGGAAGTGCACGAGCATTCAGGGAGGACTTGCCCCAAAAATTCCGGAGCCTTTGGGAATTCCTGCAAAACGACACCCCGTAGCTTGTCGGGAATGTTTTTCAGGAAGTTCTTGGAAATTTGGAGGGAAATCAGCTCAGTGGGAATTGTGTTTGTTCTTTGGGATGGAAGAGGGGTCCAGGAAATCCCTTGGATGGAAATGGATATGGATTAAATCCTGTTAAGAAATGTTACCATCCGTAGGAATTCCATCTCCGGTTTTCCATCAGTCATTGCTCCGGTTGTTTATAATCCCGTTTTCCTTCAGGAATGACGCTGAGTTTCCCGAGCGGAAACCCCAGCACTTTCCTAAGGATACGAGCACTTCATTCCTGCCTCGGGTCGGGCTTTTCCCGTGGATTTGGGATGGGGCAGCTCCTGACTGATCGGAGCAGAGCTGGGACCAGCACTGGGAGCAGGATCAGGGATGGGGAGCGGGGCTGGGAATCGGAGCCGGAGCAGCACTGGGAGCGGGCCTGGAAGCGGGAGTCAGACCAGGAGCAGGAGCCGGGCTGGGACGAGGATTAGGAGCAGGACTCTGGGGCTGGGAGCAGGACCTGGAGCAGGAGCAGAACCAGGAGTGAGACCAGGAGCAAGAGCTGGGAGCAGGAGCAGGACTGGGAATAGAACCAGGATTAGGAGCAGGAGTTGGGAGCAGAAGCAGAACCAGGATTAGGAGCAGGAGTTGGGAGCAGAAGCAGAACCAGGATTAGGAGCAGGAGCAGGGCTGAGAGCTGGAGCAGCTCCCATTCCCCCTCTCCATCCCATCCCGTCTCCATCCCATTCCCCCTC